>JALIZH010027353.1:0-135550 GCA_030522465.1 Rhipicephalus appendiculatus
AAGGGGGTCATAGTAGGGTTTTAAACGGCTGATGTGGGCTGTTTCACGACCACGGAATCGTCTGTCGGCGGGAGGTTTCACTGGTTCGACGACAAAGTTGACAGGCGAGGTGCACTGAACGATCCTGTACCGAACAATTCTACTTGGGTGCCAACTTTCTTCAGAGGCCGGGGGACTGGCACGGAACAGAAAGCCATACAAAAAAAAAATTGGCCGCGTATCTGCGTGCTTCGCTGCAAATGTCGTCGAAAGACGATAGTCTTCTGCCGGCCGTACTACACTGTTTTGCCTTGCCTCAGACAGCGCTTTCTCTATGTTGAATCGGCCGCATCTGGCTGGCCTTGATAAAATAGAGGCGCTGCGTGAGACATGGACGCCATCTGGCAGTGCTGTCGAGAAAACATCACCTTGTGCAGAACCCAGCAGCAACATATCGTCGGCCGAGGGCTTTTTCGTGCATAGCGCCGCTTTTTGAGCGCAGCCTAATAAACGCTGGGGTCTTCATAATTACGTATCTATGTATTTTCTTATAAAGAAGCATACCAGAGACTACCTATTTATTGACGTTGCTCCTCAGACATGCGTAACATTTGCTTTTTGATCGACAATGTTCACAAGTATGAACAAAAATACTTGTGCAAGATGTCCGGGCGCTGAGAAAGTGGTTAAACTTTGGCCGGTTAGCTGAATCGTGTGACGTGCCGACAAACAGAGAAACAGACCAAAATTTCTGCGTTTAAGTATCCCAAGAAAGACTATCGTCTTTAATAAGCCTACAGGGAAGGTGTGAGCAGGCTTGTCCTGGTGAAGCCGTTCTTTTTGGAGACCTTGATCGACGGATGTAAACGAACGTGCTAATTGGCGGCACTCTTCGGCACACTGAACAAGTTCGGAGGCTGGGCGGCATTTGGAAGCATCCGAGCGGTATGTAAGTATCGTATCAAGCGTCGAAGAGGGCTCACGTCCGTACAGTAGAAAGAAAGGTGAGAACCCAGTAGTAGCTGGTGTGGCCGTGTTATATGTATACGTCACGAAAGGGAGCACCGAGTCCCAATTAGAATGGTCGGAGGATACGTACATGGAGAGCATATCACCAAGTGTGCGGTTAAAGCGCTCCGTCAAGCCGTTCGTCTGCGGGTGATAGCTCGTAGTGGAGCGATGAATAATAGTAGCAATATTGCACTCATTGGGAAGCTCCTGGACGACTTGCGATAGAAACACACGCCCTCGATCGCTAAGCAACTCACGTGGCGCGCCATGGCGAAGGACGAAGCTGCGCAAGATGAACAAGGCTGTATCGCGAGCTGCAGCGGCTGGCAAAAGCGGCGGTTTCCGGGTAGCGGGTGAGATGGGAGAGGCCAACGGCCACAATAATCCAGCGATTTCCAGCCGGAGTACAAGGTAGGGGGCCGTAGACGTCGATGCCGATTCTATCAAATGTCCGAGCTGCACAAGGCAAAGGTTGTAATTCGCCAGACGCATGACAAGTTGTTTTTCGTCGCTGACACTCAGTGCACGAACGTATGTATTTGCGAACGTATGTGTACATTCCACGCCAGAAAAATCGCTGGCGAAGTCGGTCGTATGTTTTCAAAACACCAGCGTGGGCGTTTTGTGGGTCTGCGTGGAAGTACGTGCACAGATCGGAGCGCAAATGGCGAGGTATCACAAGAAGCCATTTCCTACCATCTGGTTGATAGTTGCGGCGGTACAACATGACGTCCCGTATCGCATAATGGGGGACTTGTCCGCGTAGTGCACGAGGTGGCCTTTGGCATGGTGTCGCCGAAGACGAGGATCGAACGTCGATGAGCGAGGCTATCCAAGGGTCTTTGCGCTGTTCTGAAGGCATGTCGGCGATGTCGATGTTGGCGATGGTAGCTTCGGCAAGGGAAACGGGCAACGGCTGAAGAAAGGGGTGAACGAGAAAGTGCGTCTGCGTCGGTATGCTTGCGCCCTGAGCGGTAAATGACGCAAACATCAAATTCCTGTAAACGTACCGCCCAACGTCCAAGCCGGCCCGAAGGATCCTTCAATGAAGCGAGCCAACAAAGCGAATGATGATCGGTAACGACATAAAATGGGTGGCCGTACACCTAAGGGCCAAATTTTTGTAATGCCCAAACGATGGCCAAACATTCCTTTTCGGTAACCGAGTATTTGCACTCCGTCTTGGTGAGGGCGCGACTAGCATATGCAACGACATACTCGGAGAAACCAGGCTTGCGTTGCGCAAGGACAGCGCCAAGTCCTATGCCACTGGCATCCGTGTGCACCTCGGTTGGAGCAGTAGGGCCGAAGTGGCGTAAAATAGGTGGTGAAGTCATCAGATGGCGTAATGTTGCCAAAGCATCATCGCATGCTGGTGACCGATCAGAGAGGTGTCCATCGCCGGTGAGCAGCTTTGTCAGTGGTGCGATTACCGAAGCGAAGTTCTTCACAAAGCGGCGGCAGTATGAGCGCAGACCGACGAAGCTGCGAAGCGCCTTAAGGGTCGTAGGCTTCGGGAACTCGGCGACAAGCGCGGAACTTCTCTGGGTCTGGGAGGACGCCATCCTTTGAAGCAACGTGACCAAGTATTGTGAGCTTCCGAGCTCCAAAGCGGCACTTCTTGATGTTTAGCTGAAGGCCTGCGCGCGTGAGGCAGCTCAATACTTCGTTGAGACGACGGAGGTGACTGTCGAAATCGGCGGAGAAAACGACATCATCCAAGTAACATAGGCATGTCTTCCATTTTAAGCCACGCGAGACGCTATCCATCATCTTTTCGAATGTTGCAGGCCGAAGGGCATAACATTAAATTCGTATAGGCTCCCAAAAGCATCGCTCAGTGGCGCTGCGACTCTTGACAGGCAGCGCCATCTCTGGCGGAAAAATAGAAACTGGGAATATACGTTGCGCGTTTTCCCTTGTCTCCGCCGCGATTCCGCTCGCTTTCGTGCACGTGCAGCGCTTTAAAAAAAAATAGAAACTGGGGGTAAACGCCGCGCTTTTTCCCATCTCTCCGCCGCGCTGCCGCTCGCTTCCGTGCACGTGCAGAGCTCTCGCGCAGCGCTTCGCTGTGTACCGCTTGAAAAATATCTCCCCGCTGGACATGCACTTCGAAAAAGCGAACGTAATCAAAGGAGATAAGTTCGTTAATCCCACGGTTATCGATGTTCCACGTTGTCGACTATGAAAAACATGTGATTGTTGTTTAGATGTGCATGCTGGCAGTGGCAAACGCGTACTGTAGTGAACGAACTTTCGCGGCGTGCAAAAAAAAAAAAAAAAAAGAGAGAGAGAGAAATAAACAAAGACTACACGGCCGTGGCACTAAAAAAAGCCTGAGAAGGTTCGAGTCATGCCCTCCGTACCGCTGGAGCATCACCCGCTGACTTAGCCACGAGGCAGCTAGCTTAGCTTAGCATGAACTGCTGCGAAGCAAGTAGAACCGCTCGCCTCGTCTGTCTGTCTGTCTTTTTTTTTTGGCTTCGTGCTTGCACTCCCTTTTTTATGAGAATATCGACTTTACAGGTGTATAAGACTTGCTGCGCGAACCCGGCTCAGCGTGAGAGGTGTCGAATTTCAGGCGCGATGTGGTATCGGGCGACGAGCTCGCGCAAAGCGCACCTGTAAACGCACACTCGAAGCAATGTACGAGTGCGCGGTGCGCGTGAAAGAAAAACCACACAATCACTGAAGATGGCAATAACAATTCCTGAATAAAGTGCCAGTTAGATTCAGCGGCTCAAATATATACCACCTTAAAAAAGCGACAAAAACAGAACAAACCAGCAAAACGATGTCAAGTTAGCTGAAAATGCACAGGCGTTCGTTCCGGCGCGATGATGCAGCCTTGTGTAGAGTTCAGTTGAACGCAACTAACACCGCAACGCTAACCGCGGTATGAAGAATGTGAGTGTGAACATCCAACAACGACAGCTAGGTCTCACAAACACAAGGAATCAAAACACAAAGTTGGTCAACATACAACCGTAATTGGATATAAAAATGCGAGACGGTGAGCAATCACTACTGCAGTCGTTGCATGCACGCGCCGCGTTACCTACTGATTCAGGTAGTCGAAACAAACGATTTCAAGCGAAGAATTGAGTCAGCCAAAACGGAAGGCGAGACAGAATAGAACTTTATTCCTTTAACTGCGGTGACCCACGCTTGTGTACTTTCTCTCTCGTACGACTTGTCCGGGAAGTGATACAGTTTTACAGGCGGATTGCGTGCCTTGGTACTGTCTGCAGTGCTGTGGCACACAGTAATACTTCGGACCTCGCTTCCGCTTTCGTGGGGTCGCTTCTACCATCGTGGAAATGCAGCTTCGCAAAGCAAGCCTCTCGGTTCAGCGTGCCAAGCTCACGGCACAACGCCTAAGCTGCCCGCACCGACCGAAGAACGCGTGCGCACGCGTGCCGCTGCTGTCAGCTGCCGGTGAAACAGGCGCGCCCTCCGCCGCGCTTATCCCCAGTTTCACCTGCGCTTCTCTCCAGAGCCGCAGCGCGGCGCTATCGTCGCTCCGCAAACTTGAGCTTTGGTTCCCTATTAGAACATCGGGTGTCACGAAAGCAGTTTTCGGGCGATCTGATGGTGCCATGGGGACCTGACAATAGCCGGATCGTAGGTATAGTGATGAGAAGAATTCGGCGCCTTGCAAGCAGTCCAGGGCACCATCGATGCGTGGCAAAAGGTACACATCTTTGAGCGTAACTTTGTTTAAACGGCGGTAATCGACGCAGAAGCGAATCGAGCGGTCTTTTTTCTTCACAAGCACAACAGGTGAAGACCAGGGACTGCTGGACGGCCGAATGACTCCACGTTGCAACATGTCGTCTACTTGGTCGGTGATCACACGACGCTCAGCAGGAGACACACGGTAGGGGCGTTGTCGCAGAGGCGCTTGTGAGCCGGTGTTAATGTGATGGACAATGGTGTGGGTTCGGCCTAACGAAGTCTGCTGGCAATCAGACGAGCCGCGAAACTGGTGAAGAAGTGCTAGGAGCTTCTCGCGGTGTGCCTCTTTAAGTTCGCCATCAATTGAGGGGCCAAACGCATTCATGTCTGGGCGATCAGGCGTACTCGCAGATTGCGTTAGTGCATTAAGGTGCAAATCGCTCGCGCCGTCAAGGCCGAAGATGGAGGAAACGTCTAAGGCTTGGAATGTTCCAATGCCTTCGCCGCGGAGCAAGGTTTTGGAAGACCTAAAGGGATTCGTGACAAACAAATTCGTAGCGCCGGTCGTAATGTCCAGAATATCGAATGGCAGTGCGAGGCTCCGGCGACGTTGGAAGGTTTGGGAGGGTGTAAACAAAATGGCAGACTCGAACACGTCGGCACATGAAACGGGAACAAAGGCTGCGGTATTCGGTGGTATTTCGATGTCGTCGGCGACAAACTGCTTGTTCAACGCAGCTTCAGGCGACGAGGAACACAACGCAGAGAAGGCAACTTCCGCACGAGCACAATCGATAACCGCATGATTACGAGACAAATCCCAGCCGAGGATCACATCATGGGAACACGCAGGTAGCACAAAAAATTCAACAGTATTCACAATGCCATAGACTGTCGCGCCACCAAGCGGAATTCAGGAGCGTCCTCTCAGGGATGATCAGTACACGACACCATGGCAGCCCTACGCAGTCGCTCCCTTGTTCGGCTGTGTTAGCAGGAAAGAAACACTACTAGTGTGCATGTTTCGTGCATCAGTGAACAAACCGGGTCCTCCGTGACATGATAAATCTGATTCGTTCTTGCTAGACGCGAAGTTTTCGTGAAAAAATACGTGCCAACTCGCGCGTTCAACGACGACCCACATCGTACACATATCAGCTTCGCGAGGTTTTGTGTGGCCACGTAGGTTAGTTAAATGCTGTCGTCTGATCTTTTCAGTTGAAACTCACCGTGTTTTACTTGGATGTAGCATTCGTCAGTGCTTTTGTAGTGCATGAATTTATAACATTGTACGTGGGAAGTCGGGCGAGCTCATGATATATAACTGAGCAAGCTCAAATTGGCCAGCGCTGCGCCGCTTGTTTTTGTACGTTTGTTGATAGGTGGCAGCACTCTGCAAGCGATTTGTTTGTTGACCGGTGTGAGGGGAAAAAGTTCTGCGCGCCCAGATAACGTTGTGACGCGGACCAATCGAAGTCGTTCGGCGGAGGAAATTCTTCAGATTGCTTTCAGCAATGATGTTAAGAGAAACCATCTTGACGACGAAGATTTTTCACTGGACGGAGAAGGCTGTGAAAGCGCAGAGTGTGACAGCGACGATGAACGATCAGCTGCTAACTCACGAGGAGCGAGTTGCACTTCAGGTCCCCTCGTGTGCTAATGTTTTTTCACGCTCGTAAGTCACTTTGATTATATTTAATGTATAGTATCCTTCAGCGAGATCAAAATAAAAACATAGTTTTTCTTGTGCATTGGCGCAATTATTGTGGATATTATCCAGCGCCGCATATGCCGCCACTCAGCTAACTTCTCCTGTACTTCACCGGTACCCTCCGAACGGCATAGTTGTTCGAAGAATTTTCGCAAGGTCGAATAATTCGTCCTTGCGAAAAGCATACGTGCCTGTTCATTTCAATATTCATGTTTCGATCGAGCTCGTCGAACCTGCAGCATCCGAGTGCAGTGAATTGCGCACGGCTTGAGTCTGAGCATGGCTGTGACACAAGCGCTACTGAATAGGATGTTAAATGCTTGTGTTCCGTTGAAAAGCAACTCCACGTTCCTGACTGCGCAAGTAATGACGACGGCGTATGTTTGCAAACCATTGCCACGTTAATCCCGTGCAGCAGCGATGGCGCTACTCGCTGGTGACCTACCACTGTGGCAAATCTGTCAGGCAGGCTCGGTACACAGTATCTCGGAGTGCTGTTCAGGTCATACGTCAATTAAGTTTTCTGCAGCACGCACAGGATTTCGCAAAGCATCGCTTATGCACGGTAACGGAGCTGAAATATAACCTTTCACACGGCGGCAAATAATTAGGTGGCGAGCTTCCATGGTTTGAGAAAGCATTTCGGTCTCATATCCATTTCAGTGCAGCTCAGGACTTCATCCGGTGAAAGTGGCACGGGCCGTACGTCCGCGCGTCCTATGTGTTCCTATGCGAAGAAACGGCTTGACCCTCCCTCGGGCGCCATCTTGAATCGTACAGCGCGCCACCTATAGTTCGTGGGCATTGCGAATACAAAACATCTTGGATTACAACGCGGGCTGTGCAGCCAGCTGATGGCCGAACATGGTGAGCGCTGGCAGTACGGAGGGACAATCCCTTTGACGTCGTGGTAACCTTCCGAAGCAGGCGGCAAAGTTTTAAATCAATCACTGAAACGGCAGCACCAGTGTCCACAAGCGCAAGGGTACGATAACCATCCACAGATACGTCGATGAGGTTTGCCGGAGAAATGCGAGGACTTGATTCTTGCGACGACGACGCAGTTCGTGCCTCGGGAACTGCGGCATCTAGTTTTCCGGCTCTGAAGGGTAGGGTCGACGGCGCATAGGTGACGGTGAGCGACGTCGGGGAGATGGTGATCGGTGGTTAACTGAGGGCAGGCGGTCGGGTGAAGAAGATCCTTGTTGCCGTGCTGTGCCGCTAAAACGTCGAGAGTCGCGCGGTGCTCTTTGCATGGTATCTGTGGGGAACATGGTATCTTGGTATCTTTGCATGGTATCTGTGGGCAGAAACATGCCACATGTCCTGCATAACCGCAAGAATCACAGATAGGGCGGTTGTACGCGGTGCGCCACGGATTCAGAAACGTAGCGACTGGTCAGCCGAACGGAACCGGTGATGACCGAACAGGCACCGGCGAGGGAGCATAAGTTGGCTGACGAGGCAGTCTGGCTGCGACAACCTGCGCATACGTCAAGGGCGCAGTCTCCAGGGGTGGTGAACGAGCGAAAGGCAACGCTTCAGTTATCTCTTCTTCGATAACACGCCTTATGGCTGGAGCCAGATGCAAACTGCTTTATGTGAGCCAACATGTCATTCTGGTCTCCGAGAGTCAAGGCCGCGATCGAGTCACGCTGTTCCAGAGAGCGTCGTGTTTGGGCGCGTTGCTTGCGCAATTCGCCAAAACTTTGGCACAAGCTGAGCAGTTCGGCTACGGTCTGTGGGTCCTTGGCTAAGAACATTTGAAATGCGTCATCAGCTATTCGCTTCAGTATCTGTTTGATCTTTTCTGCTTCGAGCATCGATGGGTTCACACGCTTGCACAAGTCAACAACGTCTTCAATGTAACTGGTGAAGGTATCTCCAGGCTGTTGAGCACGCTCACGAAGTCGTTGTTCCGCACGGAGCTTTCGTACAGCGGGGCGGTCGAATACATTCGAAAAGGCCTTCTTGAACGAAGCCCAGCTGGTAATATCGGCTTTGTGATTCCGCAACCAGAGACTAGCGACGCCGGCCAAGTAAAAGCTTACGTAGGTCAGTTTTACGTAGGTACCTTGGGTGGAAGGTTCTTCCGGCATTGCTGACACTCGAGGTAAGGTGCGACTTCGTACATCCAGCTTCGAAGATTACCCAGCACCTCCACCAAATAATAAGGGGGGTTTATTGACCAGGACCTACTGCCTGATCTCAGGGGCGTCAGTCACTGTCACGCGCTTTCTCAGCTCTTCGTCTTAGTCGTCTTCTACCTGTTTCGACTCGATACTGTCTCTCTTCCCCACTACATTAGGAATATGCATTTCATTGCATATTCTAACCTACCAAGAATTGGTACCAACCGATATGCTGTGAAGCATCCAGACGAGCTGCATCGCTTCTAAGAGAGCCACTGGTGCTCATAGTTCCACAGTGATGCACAGGCTATATTGAGCACCATCTGCAAAGTCAAATATATAACTGACTCACTGCAACATGCTGAACTGATCAGCTGTGAGGTACATCAGAACTCAAATCGAATGACTGGTATAAATTCAGTTTAGTCAGTCTAAAACACTTTTATAACAGTTACATTTATTGTGCTCGGGTTCCTGAACACTAAGGACTTAAATTATCCATCATTATTCCGCAAACAATACACAAATTGGCAAAGTAGATTAAGCATTTTTTTACGACAGGACAACAGCTTTCCCAGCTATTACATTTTTCTCATTGCTACTGCTGCTTTGTGGTCTGCTGCCTTTTATGTTGGCATTGAGAGCGCCGTCGCGCTTCCTATGCAAATCTGATGTTACAGACTACGAATGGCGACGCACTGTACGGCACGCAAGCCACCGTCTGGTGGCTTGCGTGCTGTGGTCTGCCGCTTTCTCATGCTGCAAAGCTCAATAATCACATCGACCAAAAAGACGCACGAATGTATAAAAAACTATGTGCTATTTCAGTTAGCCTTTTTTTTTCCTTTTTTGTCTTGGAGAAGAAAACATTGTACAATGCAAAATTGTCATGGAAATCTGTTGTCACTTACTGATATTCTGTGCCTCGATGAATTTTCACAGCTGCACAGCGGCGGAACAAGCACGTCCAGAATAGTTCGCTTCTTTATCCGCTCTAAACGCTGCAAAACGGGGGCGCACGATTATGCCCCACGTTAATAATGAGCACAAGTCAACACTGAGGATAAACACAAATCAAGTATGCGACAGAATAAAGTGAAAAGAAACATTGGCTTAGTGCACATGTGACGAAACGACGGCGCGATAAGCGAGGCATTTCGCTTGAGTACTTCCTGAAAGCACGTCGCTGCATTAGTGCTTCATCGCAAGCAATCATATCACGCAAAATATCCTTAATGGCTGGTTCACGCTAGCGGCACGGCGGCTCGCCGCTTGCCGTTTGCCGTTTTCAGGCTGCCGTGCGCAGGCGGTTTCGTTCGCGCACGATGCCGTTCTTTGCCGTTCGGAGAATAGGTCCGAGACCCATTTTCTTGCCGTTTTTCGTTTGCCGGAGAGCGCCGTGGCCAATCAGCGACGGAGGAGCTTCATTGGTGAGCCGCGTAGTCTGCGTCCCCTGCGGAACACTTCGAGCTGCTTGCTTCTTTCAGCAGGCATCGTTCCAGCAGTTAATTGAGCTTTTTAGTCTGTCTGGTATTAAGGCGAAAGCCTTTAATGTCTCATGCTCACGTCCGTCCGGTGTCCGTCCGCCCACACCCCCCACTGCGCATGCTCCAACCCAATAAAAAAATAAAAACCTCCTCTCCACCTCTCTCTCCTCTAGGCATCCCTCCCCGTGGAGGCCACACCCTCACTGCGCATGCTCGTCCCCTCCCTCTCTAGCCTCCTACGCTCCCCCCTCTCTCTCCTAGGCATCCCTGCCCGCGGCGTCCACACACCCCACTGCGCATGCGCGTCTTTCCCTCTCCTACGCTCCCCCCTCTCTCTCCTCGCGACGAAAACGCAGGCAGCGTCTGCTAGCGAGTTTCTTGGTTGAAAAAAAACCGGCAGACCCCACGCACTGTGGGAATCGATGTGATGCGAAGCAGCCAGCAAGGAGCAAATCATGCTGTACATAATAGTCACATCATTATTTACATGTTAGGGACCTGTCATTTGTGTTCGTCATACAGTCACGTCGCGCAATACAAATTTTGGTGTATATCAAGCTAGCGAACTGGACGCAAGCGCACCATGAGCGTGGCATGTAAATGGCATTGTAGATGACATGCATGCCAAGATTTTCATGTTACCACCTGGCACTTATGTTCGCTTAATTTTTTACCTCGAATCGCAGCGAGACGCGACACCAATCGGCCTTCCTTTTCGCATGCCTTCGTATTCTCGCGCTCTGGGCATCGTGCAGACGCCATCCGCGTTCCAGCGTTTAAATCAGGCGGACACTTTGTCAATTCCAAAGTGTTTTCCTCGAATGCCTGTGCCCACCTGAGATGGGGTCGGTAAGAATGGAACGTGATGAGCGCGTCTCCCTCCTTGCATGATTAGAGACGCCGGGCAAAGCGACGCTATGCAAGCAAAGCGCGAGGCGCTGTTGAGTTCCACGCGACCGGCGTCCCTTTGCGCCCCGGCGCCCGCAGGCATTGTGCCGGGGTACGGCTGGAGGGACGGATGGCCGACCGGACGGACGGGCGGACGTGACCATTAGACATTGAAGGCTTTCTCCTTAAAACTTGGTGTATATCAAGCTGGCGAAACGGCCACAAAGTGTCATGAGCGCGGCATGCAAGTCATGTTGCACATGACATGTCATGATTTGCATATTACCACTTGTCATTTATCCTCGTCATACAATCACGTCGCTGAATACCAAATTTGGTGTATATCAAGCTAGCGAAACGGCCACGGGAGTACCATGAGCGTGGCATGCAAATCATGTTGCACATGACATGCCATGATTTCCATATTACCACTTGGCATTTATGTTCGTTATACAGTCACGTCACGCAATACCAAATTTGGTGTAAATCAAGCTAACGAAACGGCCGCGAGCGCGCCATGAGCGTGGCATGTAAATCATGTTGTATATGACATGCAGGTCTTGATTTTCACATTACCACCTGTCATTTATTCTCGTCATACAGTCACGTCCGTCAATACCAAACTTGGTGTATATCTAGCGAAACGGCCACGAGAGTGTCATGAGCGTGGCATGCAAGTCATGTTGCACGTGACATGTCACGATTTCCATAAACTTGCGGCCTTTACGTTCGTCATACAGTCATGTCACTCAATCCTAAATTTGGTGTATATCAAGCTAACGAAACGGCCGCGAGCGCGCCATGAGCGTGGCATGTAAATCATACTTTTCATGACAAGCTAGTCATGATTTTCATGATATGACCAGCCATCTATGTTCATCATACAGTCATGTTATGCCATACCAAATTTGGTATAAATACCATTAACGATACGGCCTGGAGAGCACAAAGTCGTAGGCGGCTAGATAGATAGATAGATAGATAGATACGCTCAAAGTCGCCGAAGTTCGCTAAGAAATGCTTCGCATTTAAAAAAACGACTGCTCGCGCTGCACAACCGTTCACTGGCCACCCGGTATATATGGCACTGGATCTTGACCTGCAAGGTAGTACCGGTGGGAGATTTCTCGTGTGCGTTGTCGAACGATAAAAAATTCGCAGCGTGCGCGTTAACTAAAAGCGGACTGCGGGTCTCTGGGAGTCCAGTCCGAGTCTTCCGTCTCTCATTGCCCATTAGCAGCGATTGGGATGTTCCAGTAGGAAACACCGGTCCATCACTGCGTGCTGCGCCCCCCAGGTTTCTCTCCTGTGCAACGCTGCGATGAGCGCCAGCGTCAACGCTGCCGCCAGTGTAAACGTTAGCGCCCGCTGCTTCGCATCTACACATGGTTCCCTTTAGCGGGAGATGGTGTAATCTTTAAGGCGAAAGCCTTTGATGTCTCATGCTCACGTCCGTCCGGTGTGCGTCCGGTGTCCGTCCTACGTCCGTTCGTCCGTCCGTCCGTCTGTCTGTCTGTTCGTCCGTCCGTCCATCCATCCGTCTGTCCGTCCGTCCGTCCATGTCCGTCCATGTCCGTCCGTCCGTCCATCCCTAGCTCTGGCACGGAGCCAGGTGGCCGCCGGGATGCGCAGACGGACGCCGGTCGCGTCGGACTCTATAGCGCTCGCTCTTTGCTTGCGTAGCGTCGCTGTGCCCAGAGTTTGCAATCATTCTGACCGACGCCGTCTCAATGGACCCTGGCGTTCACGGAATACACTTTCCAATTTACAAAGGGTCCGTCAATTTAAGAGCTGGAACGCGGATGGCGTTTGCACGATGCGCAAAGCGCGAGAAAATACTAACGCATGCGAACGGAGGAAGATGAGTCCGCGTCTCGCTGCGATTCGTGGTAAAAAAAATTAAAGAAGAAAACACGCACCCATTCGGTTTGTGTGTTATCCCACTGAGAGTGTAAAAAGAAAAAAGACATGGCATAATCAGTGGAATGGCCACACGCTTTCACCGAACACACTTTGGAATGTACAAAGTGTCCTCCAATTTTGGAAGAAAGCGCAGCGTTAAACCAAATAACATATGCCCAAGCTGGCGCCTGCACAAGTGGCGCCAGCTATCCAGGATTAGAAACAACTAACAAACGCATAATTTATGCCCTCCGAGATTTGGGTAGCACCCATCGCCACTCGCTAAGCCTACAACATCGATTATTTGAGTATGGCTCTGCAAAACGGCGCCGAATTGATCCGAATACTGGGTTGTCGAATCTTAAGGACATGAATCTAAAGCCAATGGAAGCATCAGTAAGTAGCTTACAAGCTACAAAGCGCACAGCGGCCGCTTGATATATTCGAGGTGGTGGACAACTGGATTTGGAAGTACAGCCATGTTTTTCGGAGGCACGAATGCCTCGCGGGCGAAGTTTGCCGTGCACTTTGACAGCTCTTGCGCGGGCGGTGGCGACCAACGGTTTACGGCACTAGAGGTGTGCACGGGCTTCGGGTAACCCGAAAGCCCAAGCCCGGCCGGCCCGGCCCGCGGGCCGGGCTCGGGCACAGCCCGACGTCTTTGCACCTCGGGCCCGGGCCGGGCTCGGGCTTTCTTGTTTATTAATCGGGCCGGGCTGCGCCTTTACAATCCCTCCCCGCTCCAGCCGGTGACTGCAGCGCCGCGGCGGTCGCGGCGCGAACTAATACGAGCGCCCGCGCGCTAGGTGCTTTTCTGACGACCGCATGTGGCCTAGGCACTAAAATGTGCGGAGGTCCCCAGCCGCTTTAGTCCCTAGCGGTGCCCCTGAGGCTGGTTCTCATTGAGCCTGGCTGTTTTGTGCGTGTTGTGCGGCGGCACGTACGATTGCAATATGAGATGATACGCGAGTGTTGGCTGCTTCGTGCAAGCCGTAGTGTTGAATGACCAACATCCCGCATCGATTTGATCATGCACGAGTGCTGGCTGTTTTGTGTGTGTTGTGCGGCGGTATGTATGATTGCATTATGTTATGATACGTAAGTGCTGGCTGTTTCGTGCAAGCTGTGTTGAATGACCAGCATCCCGTGTCGATGTGATCATGCACGAGTGCTGGCTGTTTTGTGTGTGTTGTGCGGCGGTATGCATTGCATTATGTGATGATACGTAAGTGTTGGCTGTTTCGTGCAAGCGGTAGTGTTGAATGACCAACATCCTGCGCCGATGTGATCATGCACGAGTGCTCGCTGTTTAGTGTATGCTGTGCGGCGGTATGTATGATTTCAATATGTGATGATACGTAAGTGTTGGCTGTTTCGTGCAAGCGGTAGTGTTGAATGACCAACATCCTGCGTCCATGTGATCATGCACTAGTGCTGGCTGTTTTTGCGCGGGTGTTAGTTCTGAATGAGATGGTGGTCACTGACGCGCTATACTGACGATTTGAAAAAGCTAACACCGCTGTCACACGGGTACTTGCTGTTATGTGGTCACTTTTAGGTGCGATCAGGACCGCTTGCGGTCTGATCGCAATGGTACTGACGGCTGCACTGCATTTGATCAGGATTAGTTTGAACCGTGTAGCGGCGACTAATGCCGGTGTCACTCGAGCACTTTTGATTGTGATCAACAAGTTTGTTGCTGCTACACGGTACAGCCTAATCCGGATCGAGTTTGGCGCAGGCGTCCTGATCGCGAATGAAAGTGCCCGTGTGAGACCGGTGTTAGTATCGCGTCGTTTCCACTACTCGCACAGTTAGTCCAAGTAACATAGCGAAAAAAACAACGGTGAGTGCGATATCCGCTTGTTTAAACGATGGCATTCCAGACACTGCTATCAGACTAAAAGTCTGTGACAAGTAGGTATAAGGCTAAAGATACTTTTATTTGAGATGAGCTTGGAAGCGCTCTGCCTTCAGTTCCGAGCGTGCCCGTTTCTCGTGTTCTCGCGCTCTGCTTTCTCGGTTCCTTGACCTAGCCCGGAACATGCAAATAATCAACATTCCCGGCCACACAATGTTAGGCACACAGTTCAAGAGAGTAGAGTGTTTGTATCAGCCTGATCGCAAAGAACACCTCCTTGCAACTTGATCTTGCAGGAACAAATGAGGCTGTCGGCACTGTGGTACATTTCTATGACCCTTGCAGATTCCACAGCTGACGTGGCACGTTGTCAATATGCACGAGCACGACGTCCTTTTGTTTCACTGCCGTGTTTGATCTGGTGCCACCAAAGTGCGCAAATCGTAGTTCAAAACATGTATTCTTTTTTGCCGTTGCTTCCAAGAAGTTATGACCAGTAGCTTTGTGTATGTGAGTCTGTGTATGGCACCTGCTCGTTGGGAATTACCGGTGACTTCATCGACTGTCACATACGCAATTGCAGTCAACCTTCGTCCAAAGAGAAGTTCAGCTGATGTCAACAAGCAAAAGTTCTCTTTCATCTGTCTCAATGAAGGTCAGAGGCCCAGAGTTTATGACTGGTTCGACCTCAGGCAGCACTGTTTATACTTCCTCGAAGTTCAGAAGAGCTTTTCCTATAATTTTTCGCAGAGGAAACTTCACTGATTGTATGAGGCACTACCACCATCCAACCCACCAAGGGGCTTCTGGTGATATAGACTTCCTCGAAATGCCGTTGGTGCTGAGGTGACCAGCGACTTCCTCTTCGGAGACCATTCGGTGTAGTCGCCTTATGTCTGCTGATGCCTCATTAGAGCTTCATGCATTGTCAAAGTAGATCACGCTAGGTAACCCTCTTCTAGGCTGTAAATTGTTGTAGGCACAGTAGAAAAAGCCTCGGATGTCGTTTTTGTGACAATCTCGAGGTGCAGGGCTCGAGGTTCAGCACACGTAAAAGGTGCCAGGTAACACTTCGTGTCGCCTGTTTCCGTTGCGTCAAACACCACTCGACTTCTTGTCATCAGTAGCTCTTCACTTACTTTGTTGTGTGGCATATCACATAACTTGTTCACGACGGAAGGTACATCACAGATGACTTTGGTGTGTCCGGCTCGCAAGTACTTTTAATATGGTCATTTGTTTCGAGCAGTCTCTTCTTGGTGTTGAGCTTCACAAGCTTTTCTTGTCGATTAATGGTGACTTGTCTGTTGCCTTGAAGTTTGAATGGTCTTGCTTAATTGAGGTGGCTTGCCTATCGTGTCTGTAATTCCCAGGTTCTCAACTTCCTGAGAACAGCGCAGAAACTCGTCGAACTCAGTAATTTGAACTTTTAGCAAGCACACCATTATCGGTGAAGCTGTCGGTCGAGATATCGAGTACGATGTGCTTCCCTGGAAAGTCCATCCAAGCTTGGAGTTCACTGCAATGAACGAGTCGTTGCCTTCGCATCTTGAAACTTCGTCGGTCAACACTTTTCACGTCTGATCCGAACCAATCAGTACACTTATACCACTCTTCGTTATAACAGATGGGTGTATCAATTCATCGGCAAACATCCTTTCCGAGCTTCTTGAGAAAAGTGACGAAGGGTACGTCCATGGTTGTCGCTTTGATGTCCTGGCAGATGCGTGGGATCTCAATTGCTCATATGATAATCTCCTCGTCAGAAAACTGACTTCGCAGTCGCAGTTCGACGATTCGACGCCTGTTAGCTGCTTGAGCTGATGGACTTGCGAAAGTGTTGAGTGCTATCAGAGTTGTTCCCACGCTTTTCAGCCAGAGATGCTGGACAAAGCTTCAATGATGAAGGTCCCTTGACTGCCACCGTCAAAAACTTCTCAAATGTAGTGGCAGGTGTCATCATTTATGGCCCATGCTCGGAAAGTCTGCAGAAATACGAGAGCGATGGAGCCTTCATTTAGTTTTCGTTTTCCAAGTGATGCGCACACTGTCGTAGTTTCTTCCTCATTCTTGATGACGTAGTCTGTCCTCTGTGACCTCCTGTCAGGGTCACACATGCTCGTAGCGTGTCGAGCTTTGCATCTCGAGCAGGAGATCTTCCTTTTGCAGTCCCGTGCCCGATGTCCTTTGGTGGTGCAGCGAAAACACCTTTGTCGTTGGAAAGTAGTTTCTTCTTGTGCGTCAGAGGCAACTCAGCTATGCACGATTCAGATTTGTGTTGACTTGATGAGCAGAAGACGCAGTTGTCTTCCTTTGTTTCCCACGCTGAGTTGCTGTGAAGTACAGATGAGGTATGTTTCTCATGGCGAGAAGATGTCAGCTGACTTACCATTGGGGTTGTTCCTGTAGCGATGCATTGGAACCTAGAAATGGGTTGCACTCTCGAGAGCCTTCTAGTGGGTCATCTGCAAAAGGACGCCGCTCGCGCTGAGAGTTCGTGCCTAGCCGTGGTTGTCGCCATCACGCAGTATCTCTGAGTAACGGCAAATAAACGCCTTAATATTCCGAGTACTCGTCCTCTGGTGTCCTTAAAATCGCTCTTCTCTAAGAATTCCAGCTCAATACACAGGAAGTTCAGCAGACCATCTAGTCCTACAGGTGTAGAATCACTTCTTGAGTTAGGTGGCAACTGGATGGCACACCATCGATGGTACTGAACGACTATGTCTCGTGGAAGAGCACGCAGTAGAACGTCACATAGCATAGATGAGAAGGAGGATTTATGCAGACCCAGTCTCTAGGCCTCAGATATTGACGAGAACTTGGTCGTACAAGCTGCACAGGGCTTTCGTGTCATTTGATGAATCAAGAGGGCGCAACATCTGTAACTCGGCAAAATACTCTTGCTCCAGGCGCATCTTGTCTCTAAAGCGCTTCTGTAGCATGGTGATGGCGTCGTCGTAGCAGCTCTCAGTCGTCGGAAGGCCCGCTATTACTGATGCAGCGTCTCCTTTCAAGTACAGTCGCAGATAATGGAACTTCTCTGTGGCCGCAATGCGGACGTTGCTGTGAACAATTTGGTCAAACTGTTCCCAAAATTCGGTCCACTTGCATAGTTCCCCAGAGAAAGGAGCTATTGTCAGTTTAGGCAGTCTGACTCCAGTTCCGTCTAATGGTGCTGAGACTGTTTGGGCGACCGTTCCATCGGTTAGTGTTGACAGCCATAGCATGCGATCTCTCTTACTGCGAATCTGTGCTAGAATCCGCGTAGCATTATCTTCATATTCCAGGACCGAAGTTATACTTGGCTGCGAACTCTTCGTCAGGAATATGCTGCTCGATCTCGTTGTTTGCTTAAGCTTAGTGCTTAGGCTCGTCGTCGTTAGCTTTCAGTCTCTCGTATAAGAAATTGAGCTGGTCACAAGATGCAGAGTCGTTAGCGAGGAGAGCACTTGTCTCGTTTATAATCCTCGTGTTCTGTGCTAGTCGCGACGTCCGCTTCGACTTCAGTCGGTCCATGCAGGTGCGGTTGACTGGTAGCCGTCTATAGGTTCCTGGTTTTCAATTCCGGTTCTTCAGCACCAAATGTTTAAACGATGGCGTTCCACTCTCTGTAAACAGGCTCAACTCCGTCTTAAAGGCACAAGGCTATAGATACTTTTTATTTGAGATGAGCTTGGAAGCGCTGTGCCTTCAGAGCGTCCCCGCATCACGTGCCCTCATTATTTTCTTCTTTCTCGGCTCCTTGACTCAGCCCTGAACATACAAATAATCAACACCCTGTCGGCGATCACATGCAGTTGTTTATATCAACTCAAACCGTTCAGTTATATGTGCTCTTGCTGCCTCTACCTCTTTGGTTACTGGTTGTGTCAGTACATGACAATTCAAGAAAAGCAGTCTTACATATATAAAGTTGTTGTATCAAAATTATGCAGAATAGGTGCATCATACTAGGCAGGTCTCTAGAATAATGGGACGTCTGCAAAGAAGCACATGTACATGTTCGGTCTTGCAAACGAGCTTATTCCTCAAGCTGTTGGCAAATTTCGTTGCTGGGATTCTGTTGATGCGAGCCACAGCAGACCACAGCGTTATACATATATTGTATGATTCATGTGTCAAATGGTCACCTGTAAATTGGGATCTGTAACAGGAGTGAGTGCTTTGCCTTCAGCACAACTTTGCCATGTTCATATTATGTTTAACACCTGGATCTAAAGCTCGTCGTACAGTGAAGATGCAGTTTGATATGGCACGCGATAACGTTGTGAATGTTGCGGCGCTTTCCACGGCGCGCTCAGGTGCGGCATATTTAAACGGCGCATCTTCTTCTGTTCATGATCTGGCAGTAATTTATTTGGGGCAAGAAATCTCATTGACAGTCTTTTTGCATTGTCCCACTTTATAACACAAATTATTTTATATAACATATCACATTACTGAAACGACCGGGGCATTGGAGGACCTTGGCACTTTGATCTTGCACTACCATACTGCAATTTTCAACTGAAGCTGGAAGGAACCAGTGCTTGGCATTTTTAGTGCACAATTAATTATATCGCCGCAACAATAGCCTGTGTAATTTTTAGTAGTAGAAACATGTTCAGACAATCAGCGACACCTGGTCCATCAGTTCTTAAATAGCACCCAAGTGGTACTCCATGTGTAGCGATTATAGCACACTATAATAGTGTTTATCTAAAATATGCTGTCAATAGGTACGAAACTATAGCTGCAGCGCTTCAGACAAGTTATTTGCAGTTATGAAAGGGATACTGAACAAAACTTTTGCCGCCAAGATTTCCAGCCAAATTGAAAGATTGGGGGTTGAAATCGATGGACACAACCTTCATTTCAGGCAGAAACTAGCGGAAAATAATGAGTTTAATGAGTTTTTCACAAACCGCCGCGTCTGACGGCCACGCCGTCAACTAGAGGGGGTGACGTGAAACTCGCCGGAAACAAGCATACCACCAATGCCAACCGTCGCCCGAGTCTCTCAACTCGCTCAGCTCGCACTGCGTTTTCCAGAACCACTAGGGCAGTGAACAATGCTCCCAACTGGGGTAAGGCATCAGCGCTTTTGTGGAAGTGAGAGAGTGGAATGAAAGGAGAGTGGAGAAAAGGAAGAGAAGGACAGGAGCATGTGCACCCTATGTGCCAGGGAGAATGTGACGTCACGGTTTGCGCTCGAGTGCAACCGCCACGCACTGACAGTCCACCAAAAATACAGCCAACTGTTCAAAAATATGTGAAATAAACTCTGTTGATCGGAACAGTGGCGTCTTCCGAGTAGAATTTTTATGTTTACATCAGTTTTTCCAATTTTCGTTCAGTATCCCTTCAAAGGCTGGGAGAGCCTGATGACAGCACTAGTGGGAGACTGTCACTATGTGCAGGACTTTTGTACTTGCATAAGCCTCTGTGCTTGCAGGCCTATGTACAGCAGCGCAGAGCAGTAGGGGCCTCCGGTGATGACCATCAGGAGCATAATAAAAGAATTCGACATACCTCTCGTGCAGCCATATATTGCAACTTGAAAATATGTGCACCTCCAACAAAGGAGAAGCTTCTCTGGCTAAATTAGTAGAGGAGGTCAAAATACTTGTTATCCTTGGATGCTTTCACATCCCCCGAGGAGGCCATGATGGCCAAGTAGAAAAAGCTTCCCTAGTAGAAAACCAAGACAAAGCTTCTCTTGACTGATTAAAAAGCTACTTTGCTAGTCCTTGGCAATAAAGTTTAAACAGCCTTCTCCAACACACAGAAAAGTCCCGTTTTTCTAGGTCTCGAGCATTGTCGCAGGCCTTGGGCCAGTGTTATCCTATGTGCTGTTTTTGCTCTTTATATAGCTTCTTTCCTATCCATTTATAACAAAGTGCTCATACCTGACTGTTATATGTCCGGATATTCAAATGCTTTTGAAGTAGAGATTGTCACATGTTCAGATTTACTTTGGCGTGTCAGAATGGTGTCAAACATATATGGACGTATCGAAGACTTAGCGCACGAAAACACGAGGACGCAAGGTAGGGACGAGGACACAGCGTCCCTACCTTGCGTCGTGTTTTCGTGCGCTAAGTCTTCGACATGATGTACCAACTAGCCCACCAGTCTGTATTACTGATATATGGACGAGACCCCACGCTCCCTTTTGACACGCTCCTTCCTGCCATTACCCAGAGATCAGAATACGCCCGTGATGTCAAATCTAGAGCTCTAGAGGCACGTGATATTGCTCACCTGCGTCTTAGCGATTCGCAAGAGAAGCAACGACTCGTCTACAATGCCCGCCACTGTGATGTCCACTTCAACCAAGGTGACACGGTCCTTCTCTGGACGCCGTCACGGCGAGTTGGCCTGTGCGAGAGGTTCACTTCGCCGTACTCCGGTCTGTACCGTGTCGTACGCCAACTCACCGACGTGACTTGCGAAATCGAGCCTCTTCACACCACCCGCGCGCGATCGTGTTCGGACATTGTTTACATAACTCGGCTGAAGCGATATCACTCGGACCAGCCGAGCACCGAGACACTGCCTTCGCCGCCGGGGGTGATGCCACGGGCTGCCAAAGATGCACACCATAGGGAAGACGACGCTGAGTGATATCTCGAGCAGACTGGGCTTCATCTTGTATGCCTGGCTTCGAGTGCTGTGTATACGTTGTAAATATATTCTTTAATGCATTTTGTTCCCATAACAATATTGAACTTCACTGTAATGAATGGAATACTTGTCCTCCGAGTGAACAGTTGCTATTTCAAGTGCTATGCAGTTGGACAGATTACAGAACACATTGCAAATGATATCTAATGACAAATGCTTCAACTTAGTAAACGGAACAGTTTAATTCAAATGTGTAGGTGTTCTCTTGCATCTCGTGAAACGGATAACATATCATTCAGTAAAAGCAATGCTGGTGATCTCCATAGTGATAGAACTCGTTGAATTGAAATATTTAGTATGGAGGATCCACTTCGTTGCATGTACATATAGTAGCACCATATTTATCCTGTTCTTTGTGCCTGTGCATTTCATTAATGACATTTGAACAACCTCAGAAGTCGTATTAATAGTGCCTGTCTTTGTTACATAATCACTCTGACCCTGTGTTGTGTCCTATGCTAGATGCCAAAACAGATTAACAGATCACGCCTCCCATTCACCGCAAGGTTTCTTTTTAACCCTTTGTCGGTCGTCCTATATTTTTGACATGGTAATATAAAAACCGGCTGTGCTTTACCGATATAACCTAGAAAGAAATAGTATGAAACAAATTTCATCAAAATCGAGCCAGTAGTTTGCTGAAAAAAAGTGGGACATATATGTCCCACTGACTCATGAGAGTGTTTTCAAAAAAGTGGGAAAACACTGTTCCACTGCCTCATGAAGGCACCATCTCGCGATGGCATCAACGGGAATTTTGGGATGAAACGGCCGAAGCAAGTGGCACAGAGTATCACTTCTAAAGTTGTGAAGAGAAAAGTTGTGCGGACCTCATTTGAGCATGAGAACGCCGCCTGCAGTTGCGTCTCTTGAGCCTTCAAAGCGCTGTGGTATGTCGCTGTAAAGCTTACTTCACCGCATGCATAAACCACTTTTTAAAGACGATAGTCTTTCTTGGGATACTTAAACGCAGAAATTTTGGTCTGTCTGTCTGTCTGTCTGTTTGTCTGTTTCTCTGTTTGTAGGCACGTCACACAATTCAGCCACCTGACCAAAGTTTAACCACTTTCTCAGCGCCCAGCCATCTTGCGCAAGTAATTTTGTTCATACTTGTGAACATTGTCGATCAAAAAGCAAATGTTACGCATGTCTGAGGAGCAACGTCAATACATAAGTAGTCTCTGGTATGTTTCTTTATAAGAAAATACATAGATACGTAATTATGAAGACCCCAGCGTTTCTTAGGCTGCGCTCAAAAAGCGACGCTATGCACGAAAAAGCCCCTCGGCCGACGATATGTTGCTGCTGGGTTCTGCACAAGGTGATGTTTCTCGACAGCACTGCCAGATGGCGTCCATGTCTCACGCAGCGCCTCGGCGCCTCCTCTATTTTATCAAGGCCAGCCAGATGCGGCTGATTCAACATAGAGAAAGCGCTGTCTGAGGCAAGGCAAAACAGTGTAGTACGGCCGGCACAAGACTATCGTCTCTCGACGACATTTGCAGCGAAGCACGCAGATACGCGGCCAATTGTTTTTGTACATTTGGTTGTCCTAGCTTTTGCTGTTGAAATTTTCGAGTACAGATGTTATCCCTGAACATGTGGCTACATTTTAAGAGGTATATAATATCTAGAAAAATATTTCCACGCATAAATATCCGCAATTGCGCTGCGCGATTAGCGGGATAATTTTGAAGGGGATTGTTCCGATGCATTTATTGGTCAAGTTATTTCGCAAATTTACAAAAACATGTGATGACTGGAAGCTAAGATTGTCTTTCTCAAAAACCAGAAAAGGAGGAAATTATCCGGCATATTGATTGGTAGGTTCCATGTATCTCAAGAAGAGGAAAATTCGGAAGCGATTATAAAAAAATTGACCGAAATTCAACGCTATTGTAACACTACATCCGCCCTTCGAAAGCGTGGTAAAAATTTTTTTCGAGATTACGAAGACTTAGGTAAGATATGAGTGACTTAATGTTGCACTAATTGCAACGGGTGATGTGGGAGAAATTTTTTTCCGTAGACGGAAAAGTGGGACGTATGTGTCCCACTGTCGCACAAGGGGTTAAACCGATGTTGAAGACAATGACATGAATTAGCATTCAGCAATAGCGCACCTGAGCAATACTGGTTGTTCGGACAGGATGCTATACCAATAATCACATCTACATGCTTTTTGGTCTGCATGTGTGCACAGTTTTAAAAAAATTCAGAGTCAATGCGGCTGTTCTAATTAAAATATGAAGTAGGACATAAAAAAAAATCTGCAATTCTCTATCCTGCTACATGGGCAGAGGGAAATGTTGTGCAGCTATGCATGAGATCACAGGATTTATTCCCAACCATAACAGTCAACAGGACTTGTTGTTGAGCTAGTTGGTTCATACTTCAGGAAAAAACATTAATGGCGCAAGGAATACGGGGACAAAGTGAAGAAACGGACAGACATGGGCGCCGTTTCCGTTTCTTGACTTTGTCCCCGTATTCTTTGCGCCATTAATGTTTTTTCCTGAAGCATAACAGTGACATTATGATGGGTGTGACATGTGCTAGTGCCCTAGTGGCATGCATATCGACAGATTATATAAAACGCCGGGAGGTCAAAATAATTTGGGATACACTGCTATAGTGCATCTGATAACCCGATCATAGTTTTGCAACATGAAACCATAGAACTTAATTTTAATTCTTCTTTAAACCAGCTTTCCTGTGCATAGGTGCACAGTGCTTATTCTTACTGTGCAAAAAACCCTGCTCCTAGTTTTTTCTCATGTGGGCGTCTGGTTCATCACAGACTTCATGACATCATTTAGCAGAGTGGTTTTTCTGGGCCTTCCCGATTGCTGTGTCCCCTTTTTCAAATTTGTTGAATCCAAAAGACAAGTACACCAGTGAACATTAACAGCCAAGTAGTTTCAAAATTCATGGGAGGATGTTTGAAACAGTTGGTTATGTTTTCAACTTGGCCCATATTCACACCTCTTGCAAATCAAATCACCATTCCTTTATTTTTCATTATGCAAACTAATTCCATATAATTATGCAGCAGTCATGCAGCTATACTGTCATCAGAGAAATAAATGTTCAGGACAAATACAAATGTTTAACGAAAGTTACTACAGGAGAATGCAAAGTTTGCATTCCATGAAAAAGTTGCTTGAGATTTACAACACTATTTAAGATTGCAAGAAAATAAGTCCCTGCAGATGTATCCACTAGTAATCACAATGAAACCCTCAGCTTGAGGTTCAAGTTCTGAATTCTAGCCATGGCAGCACATCTTTATGATGCAAGAAAAATAAAGGGACAAAAGGAATAAAGGAAGAACGAAAATGACCAAATGTGGGATGATGAAGCCAAAACAATGTTTTATTCGCAGTTTTTAAAATGCTTAATTTGTGGATCTTTTCAATAATGTTTATGACTTAGCTCGTTGTGCACTTCCGTGGAGTGCAGATTCATTTCCACCATTGTCATCCATCCTCCTTTGAGGTCCTTGGCTGCAAGTACCCCTAACTGTAACAGACATGGCGAATTATCCCACCTCCACCTTTATTCCCTGTACAGTTCAACCAGCAGCCTATCTTCCCAATCCCAAATAAAGGTGGGGGCGAGTAAGACGTGCATGCATGAACTTCAGTGCATGACTAGGGCTGCAATCAAAGCATAAGACTCTCAAAAGAAATCGTCATATGTGTCCAACTTGTTCAGACTGTAGTGATTTAAGCAAAGTTTGTTGAAACACAAAAATATGAAAACAAGTGTGTTTTTTACTTCAGTAAAGTGCAGCACAGTAAAGTGATAACACTCGCAGATGGAACAGATGAACAGCAAGCGTTCCTTGGTTGAATGGGCAGTCGCATTCAATGGGCCTCTTGTGCGGCCCTGGAGCAGCTGTCAAAAAAGTGAATGCTAGTGTCTCCATTGCAGCTTCGATCCTGAGTGGGTACTGTAAAATACCGAGCAGCGCCCCTTTCCACAGCAGTTCCTAGGAACACATTTTCTGAGAGTCTTGATATATGTGCACAATTTTTTAACACTTTTACAGTGTGGTGCCTTGGGGTTGCATTCTGAGTTGTCACAAATTGCCTGAAAATTTGAAGAACATCTTTCCCCCCTTGTCATAACACATGAAATTTCACACAAGGATTCGCCCCGGTTCTGTAAAAACAGTAAATGCATGCGTATTCAATACGGCATTTCATTAGAAGCACAGGTCTGCATTTTTCTTAAAGGCTCTTCCGCTTCTATATTAAATTTGTGTTCGGGACCAAAGGGCCCCCCATCGAGATCTAATCGATTACCTTTTACCGTGGGGCAGCGGGGGGATGGGGGGTTTGCTCGGGATTTTACTGTAGTATGAAGTGGGAGGTAGTGCCCGGGCCAGTGTGGATTTCTCACTGTGTTCTGAGTACTAAGAACCTGGAAAGCTTCTAGCCTTATGTGCTACACAAGGAAAAGAAACACAGTAAGGCCAATTACGTTTACAGTGTTTCAAGTTTTAGTGCAACATGGTGAAACTCGCACATACAGCAAACATTATTAAAGAAGCCATGACACCAATTTTCAATCATAATCTGTGTTATGGGGGCTAATCCTTCATCATTCACAAATAAGCTGGCAGAATTTTAGCACATTCTGTCGAGTAATTAATTTATGATTGAATATTTTTATAAACACGCGAGCTGCCTGAAAATCTGGCAATACTGGTGCACTCACGAAACGTTACGTAACAAGCAACTAGCTGTGCGGGCGTCTGCATTCCGGCGAACGACATTGTTCTGTGGTCAGCTGTGCGTGAAATCTAGGTAATTTAGCTTTCTTCGGCTTGGCACTGAAATTGAACTATTTGCAGCGGCTGAAACTTTGGTAGAAGACATTTGTCTGTCTGCTCCCTCCGGCACGTGACATCGCATGCGCCATGGCAAAATGGCGGTCGCCGGCGGTGGGCGGGGTTTACAGCCAGCGATTTCTCGGGCTTGTTTTGCACTGCAATATTCTTTTACGGCCCAGTTTTCTAATGTGTATAGGCATAGTACACCCTCTACTAATCGTTTTTATTGAAAACTACAAATTGTTGGGTGACCGTGTCATGGCCCCTTTAAATGAGTTGTGGCAATGAGCGCAAGCTTCAGTTATGTGCAGTCTTTCAGCCTGTGAGGCCATGCTTTACACATTGCCAGTCATAGTCAGCACGACTGTACGTTCTACATCATGACAAAGTGCATGAAAGTTCCAATTCAGTTAGTAAATACTGCTAAGGGAGTACTGACACAAAAATTGGACATTTCATTTTTTCTGTTGCATTAAGTAGCTAATGACCCAGTTATCTTGGCTGAAAACCTTGTTTACCCGAGCGCACAACAGTTAATTGTTTAAATATGTTTCATAGTGCCCAATCAGAGGTTCGATTTCAGAGAGTGCTGAGGGAGGCATGATCCAGAGGGGATTGTTTGTATACTATACAGCTGGCCATGTAAGCACACAGAACAGTGGTGCACTCGCCATGTGTGGCATCACGTACACATAGGTCGGCAAACTCACTCATGAGTCGACTCACTCAGACTTAGATCGAGCCGTGAGTCTGAGCGAGTCCGGTGGAGAAAACTTTTAGTGAGTCTGAGTCCGAACGAGTCCGATTGAGGAACACTTTGATGAGTGTGAGTCCGAGTGAGCCCTAAGGGCAAAATATAGTATTTCATGAGTGAGTCTGAGTGAGCTCCACATTGTTTTGCCGACATCTCGTCCTATCTACTCCGCTTCAGCATTACTATCAGCCTTATGTCAGCTCAGGTTTATGCTAATTATGTCTACTCACACATCAGCGCAGTAGTGTTCATACGCCAGCTCAATATTAATTGAACAGATGCGTGAGTTATGGAGGCGGTGAGGTGGCTTGACCCTCTCCCCATTCTCTTTCAAAGGAAGGTCTTGTCGAAAACATCTCGTCTGAGTCATCACTTTCCATAAAAATGTCCTTAGTGGATTGCAACCACTGATAACTCATATTTAAAGATATGAGATCAAAAGCACCAAGTATAGCACCGTTTATGCGAGATATTGGTGCTACAAAGCACTGACACCTTGGACAAAACAGCTAATAGTACTCAAACGAACACATGAGTAGACTCACTCAGACTCGTAGAGCCGCGAGTCTGAGTGAGTCCAAGTGAGTAATATTTTCCTGACTTTGAGTCCGATTCAGGAAAATTTCAGTGAGTCTGAGTCCTAGTGAGTCTGCTTGAGGAAAACATTGGTGAGTGTGAGTCCGAATGAGCCCTAAGGGTGAGGTATACTTCATGAGTGAGTCTGAGTGAGCTCTAAAATTTTTGCCGACCTATGCGTACACATGAGGAGCACCATGTCAACAACTGCACGAGAGATCACACACAAGGAACATAGCAGCCAACACAAACTTGCACGCAAACTTGTGATGTAAGTTGTTGTTAACAACCAAACCCAGCTGATGTATATGTTACGAGGTTCCCCCCAATTCGTGTGCAGCTGCATAGCACACACTTTAAAATTGCTTTTAAATACTTTTCCAAGCCGTATTTGACATTGATATTTTGTAGATGAGGTGTGTGTGTGTTCACACAAATCTATCTTGCAAGTTATCTCACCTTCAAAATTTTGCGTCAGTGAAGTGGGAGGTAGTGACACCCAATTCACGTTCAACACCCCATAAAGCTGCATTTTCTCTGCTTGAATTTTTGAGGATATTGTGGCATATTGCCCACTTACAGCTAGCCGAGATGTCATGTGACATAAAAAAAATGCTGCAAAATTGCTGTCAAACTACGTCACTACATTCAGTTTGGCTCTTACCGTTGTTTACTTGTATAAAAGCACGAATCTGTTTGAAAAAGATACCTTTTGCCGCACATCTGGCAATAAAGTGAGCTTGATTGGGTAGCTTTTACATCCACAATACTGAACAGAAGTCCCGGAGGACCACCAATAAAGTTCTTTGCCTGTCTGTCTGTCTCAGTACTCCTTTAACAATCGCGTACTAAAATGCTCACTTTGTAGGGGTACCTTGCTTCTTCAATCATATTCTTGCATCTGTGCTCACTTGTGCATTTATTTTTCTTATAGATATATCTGAGCCTTTAATTTGTTATGGTCCATGTTTGCACTTTGTCATCATGAGCATAAGTTAATTTAACCAACTTGCCAAACTTGCATACCTTATGTTAATTCAGATAACACTGCAGTCATCTGAATTAATATACGTACGAAAGACCTGCACCCCATCATAAATTAAATGTAAACACAGCGTGATGCTCACGTGGAACACCCCATGAAGCTGTATTTTCTCTGCTTGTATTTTTGTGGATATTGTGGCATATTGCCTTACAGCTAGCCGAGACGTCATGCGACATAAAGGAAAATGCTGCGAAATTGCTGTCCAATTACGTCACTACATTCAATTTGGCTCTCACTGTTCTTTACTTGTAGAAAAAGATACCTTTTGTCGCAGCCCTTCATTCCTTCCTGCACATCTGGCAATAAAGTGAGCTTGATTGGGTAGCTTTTACATTCATGATACTGAACACTCTCATTCTATGGAAACCGATGTGGTTGAACATTTGGATGTGTGGCCAGTAACATAAATGATCATGTTTTGTCACAGCATGTTCTATTAGTGTTGTGAAGAAATGCCTGCAAAAATAAGAGAAGAGCAGACGACAGCGCAGCGTCCCTCAAGAAGAGGATGAAAACGAGGACAGATTTGGAATCATGCGCAGAGGATATGAAAAAAAAGGGGGGGGGGGGCTCACGCAGAAAAGAGCAGGATGGAACGCCAGCAAAACTAGGCGAGAGAGCCTACTGCGAACCCGTATCTATGTGCGAGGTTCGAAAGGCCGGGCTTTTGTTTTCGAGCCACTGAGCTACTTGGGCTGTAGCATGACCTGCCGCAAGATCTGGGAGAGCCCTGCTGCCATCTTGCAATGACCTGCCGCTGGTTGTCTTTGGGACACCGAGCATGCTTGAGGTCTCAAACCAGCCGGCTGCAACGTCTAACGAGCTGTGGCCACCTACTGCTTGCAGTTCCTCCTCCACTGGGACGTTGGCCTGCACTCACACGCGATGGTTGCACTGCAGGGATGCCACAAGCCTCACCTCACAAGGCAACAGACTGCTGCAGACTTGTGAGACTGCATAATTCTCTTGTTTGTTTGAGAACCGCCGTGCATGGGCTCATTTGAATGTACATGTCATGTGTGTCTGTCGCATTAAATAACTGTCTTCTGGGTCACGCATTGTATCCACAGTCTTCCTTGCATTACACGCCTTGAGCTGTGATGAACCTAACCATCACAACTGCACTCACTTTAATTTTTTCTTTGGGTCAGGTGAATGAGCAGAACAGCCATTCTACATCACTCTGGTTAGTTCTTTCTCTGGGTGTTCATGCTTTTGAAAAACACACACAAGAAGGTAGTGAATCAAGTGCAAAAGCTATTTTGCATCCAAAAAGCTGCACAGCAAACTGGTGTAGGGAGTTCGGAGTTTGCACTGTGTGATTTAACCCATGCCGCACAGCAGCAGCAAAGGGCACTAAACTTCTCGAGACTACGGCACCAAAGGCCTATCCCTCCTGAAGGCTTCCTTCCAGAGTTTCTTTCCGCAGGTTCAATAGTGGCAAAACATGCCCTTTAATCCACCTGTTCTATACAACCCTATCAAAAGCAGAGACTAAGCCATAAATTTATCAGGTTTAATATGTGGCGGCCTCATGGTCGCGCAGCAGCAGACAGACACCCTTTCCCATCTTCGCGGTCAAATGTTATCACGTTGCGTACGGGAAAGGGAAGTGGTGTGAGGGTGCGCGACCGAGCCGTAGTGGCTGCATCAGTCGCTGAAATAAAAGTTGTTGTTTGTCCTTCTGGGACGCACCACTCGCTTCTCTGTGCTGATTTCCATCCGCGCCCGCGTCCCGCACAACATTCCTCTGGCGGCAGCCCAAAAGGAAGACGAAGAGCTAAAGAGCCTGCTAACAACAAAAACAGCTCTCAAGCTACAGTGGGTGCAGATTCCGGGATCAGGTGACCAGATTTGCTGCGACACCTCCACAGGCAAGCCACGGCCATTCGTACCTGCCAATTTACGTCGCCGCATTTTTCTTTCTGTTCACAAGTTATCGCATCCTGGAATCAAAGCTACACAAAAGATGCTCACAGCAAGGTTCATCTGGCCAGGCATCAATCGAGACGTGCGTTGCTGGGCAAGAGCATGCCTACCGTGCCAGCGGGCCAAAGTTCATCGACATACTGGGACCCCGTTGGCAGAGTTTGCGCCTCCAGACGCGCGCTTCGACCACGTGCACCTCGACATTGTCGGACCTCTGCCGCCTTGCCAGGAGCATGCCTATTTACTGACGTGCATAGACAGATTCACGCGCTGGGTAAAGGCCATACCTATAAAGGATATCACTGCTGACACGGTTGCCCGCGCCTTCCTGCACCACTGGGTTGCTCGTTTCGGTGCACCATCCATAATTACAACGGACCGTGGAAGGCAGTTCGAATCATCACTGTTTGCCAGCATTACACGTTTTATTGGTGCTTCTCGCATTAGAACAACCGCCTACCACCCCATCAGTAACGGCATGGTGGAGCGTTTCCACCGCCAGCTCAAGTCTGCGCTCGCCGCAGCGGAAGAACACAGCTGGATGGAGGCACTGCCACTCATTCTCTTAGGAATCTGGACAGCTGTCAAGGCAGACATTGGTTTCAGCTCGGCCGAACTGGTCTACGGAATGACACTGCGCCTTCCAGGAGAATTTTTAACGGGCAGTCCGCAAGACGGTTGTACAGCCACCGCAGCCTACGCACTTAGGCTCCAACACATAATGACAAAACTTCGAACTACGCCACCGCGACGGGCAGTGCCACGCGCGGTGCACATACCATCAGAACTTGCTTCGTGCACACACGTGTTTGTGCGCCATGACGCAGTTCATCGGCCACTCCAACCACCCTACGACGGACCTTTCAGAGTGCTACGTCGAGGTGAAAAGCAGTTCACTATCGACGTGCGTGGTCGTCACGAAGTCGTCTCCCTCGATCGATTGAAACCAGCGCACGTTGAAGATGCAGACACCATTTCACACGTGCCATCATCAGTGACACCACCCTCCAAGGCGGTGCTCGTTCAAACACGCCAACTCACAAAGACTCGCAGTGGACGGGTCTCCAAGGCGCCCCGTCGTATGGACTTGTGAACTATGTGAATAGCCCTATTAACGTTCGCTGACTCACTAGGAGGGGAAGTGATGTGGCGGCCTCATGGTCGCGCAGCAGCAGACAGACACCCTTTCCCATCTTCGCGGTGAAATGTTATCACGTTGCGTGCGGGAAAGGGAAGTGGTGTGAGGGTGCGCGACCAAGCAGTAGTGGCTGCATCAGTCGCTGAAATAAAAGTTGTTGTTTGTCCTTCTGAGACGCACCACTCGCTTCTCTGTGCTGATTTCCAGCCGCGCCCGCGTCCCGCACAACAAATATATTGTTTGTTGCTATTACATTGGACAAATCGGCTCAAAGTAACTCTCATATTCTTGAAAATAGAATCATTTTCAATTATACATTCAATAGCACTGCTGCTAGCCTCCCTTTTGTCATCCTGTTCCTCCGTAGAGTTTCCCGATAAAGGCTTCCGGCTGGATCAGTGCAAAATGATGCGAGCAGTTCTACATATCTTTTTTTTTTAATTTGCAGCACACTTTCTTGGACATCTATTACACTGATGCACCAAATTAATTTTTAGGTATACTTTTCAGTGACAAATTAGTTTTTACATGATACAAAACATATGAAATCATTCTAATAATCACACAAGCAATATCAATGAGCCCAATATGAATTGTTTGTCCAGAAGTGGATTGGTGAAATTGTGTAGAACCTTCCATATACTGTTGTTTGTGAACAGAAACATTTATAAGTGAGGTCTTGTCAACACATCAAATTGTACCTGGCAATGTTTCTTAGTACAAAACCACCTTTTGAAGCAAAAGCTACTGTATATTCCATTGTAAAGGTATCCATTCCCTGTAACTTACTGGCCAGAGGAGCTTGTAGCACAGCTCCCCCTTGCGGGGGCCATTGTTGTGTAAGTAGCATACATTTCTACGTGCCGAGGCTTTGGTGAGGTGATAGTACTACTTCTACAGACCCACTATAGTTTATGACCCCTTCATAATACATGTTTCTTCTTATAGCACACTCCACTAATCACTGCCGTAATCTTACTGCTTGCATGTATTTTACGCACCGTACTATGAGCGTTCTCATTCATCGATAACGAGTAATTCACTCCTTTATTTAAATTAAAATGACTGTCCAGGCATTCTATGCCCGTACCTGGCACTTGTGCCTGAAAACCACTTATGATCGTGATCCTATAGCAAGCAACGTGGTTAATTGACATGCAAACAGACATCATGAGTATACGTAGCGTCACAACAGAAACGCAACAACGCGAACTGTATTATAGCGGTATCGGGTAACCGCGCTGGAAGTACGGTACGTCGTTAATTTAAGTGCTATTTTTATTGTCAAGACCTGTATTAGCCTCTGAAATAATCTCTAATCTCATCAGGCTACAGTACTAATGGAGCAACTTGCACAGCGAGAAAGTTTTCGAATTGTACACGGAACAGCATTACCATCACTGCCACAATATTTATGGTGCGAGATCGCGTTCATTCGGAGATTAGGTGGAGGTCGACAGCTTACCCGTCGGCTACATGAGGTGCACTTTCGAGCTGTGAACATTTGCAGTGATCACTGTGGTCACAGACGAGTAGATTTATCACGAGGAAGGATGCTTGCGGCAAACAGGCACATAGCTTGAACTTCACGCTGGTCCGACAAGACCGAAAGTCGCCATGACACTTTTTTTCTTACTTTCACGGGAAACAGATGGCGCTTCGCAAAAGCGCTCCGAGTCAACGCTGAGCCAACGTAATTCGTCTTTAACTTCTCACTTTATTTTATATGTTTGTTACTTTGGCATGAAGTAGCATAAAATTAGAACAGATTACTACGAAGGACAAGCCTACTACGAAGGACAATCTCTTCACGCGCTTGAATTCCATTGTCATCATCATCAGCACAACCCGCCAAAATTGAATGAGGAACCGCAAGGCACCCAAACAATGCCTTTTTTCGTTTAATTTGCAGAGAACTTGCAAGGGTCCCCTCAAAATAGAGCGAAGCCACAGTCACGCGTATGCTCAGCGTTGCTTGCCAGCCACTGCACTAGTGTGTACATGCGGAGGACAGTTCTGCATTTTCCTTTTTAAAAAGAGCTGCGCAATGCGCAAGGTAAAATGTAGCGATCCCAAGCAGAGTTGTACCACCGCCCTCAAAAGTTTTCGGAGCACAAAATTTCCGAAAATGATATATTCCCGCTTTGTCTTTGAACATAGCCTCCAAACAGATGTTCCAGCTTGTTGTAGCCCTTGCGACCTATGCAGCTACCTGCAAGGCTAGATGCGTCCTGCACTAAAAGAGCAGAAATTCGCATTTTCAGTGGAGCCTGCGTTCCGTAAACTTGTGGGAGCGGCTGTACGTATTGCGTTACAACTTGTAATCAATTACATTTTCTTGCATCTTTGTAATATAATCGATTACTTTTTCGAAAATGCAACATTGTGGGTAATTCAATTACATTTTCTTGTAACTGATTACCAGTAATCAATTATCTTTTTTTCCCCAAAACCAAGTTGTAATCTGTCTTCTGCAGCAATGCTCGTCCCAAATAATATGCGACCACTCTGTAGGGAACCCCTCCCATCAGACGGGGGGTCCCTACAGAGCCTTTTCTTCACCTTTTCTTAGGCGTTACCTTCAACGCCTTACCCAAGCGCCAGCAACAGCAAAGCGCAACACTTCGTAGAGGACACGGACACTAGCACTGAGGCATTGCGCAACTACGATCTGGTGCACAAGGTGTTTCTACATTATAACGCCACCCTTCCCTCCAGCGCATGCACTGAGAGAGTGATCAGAGAAGCAGCCGACCTCTTAACGAGGAAATGTGGAAGAGTCAAGGATGACTGTTAACAATGTGTAACACTACATCACAGAAGCCGCTGTAAGCCTTGCAGCCTTTACGCAAGCCTCCAGCATTCTCTCTACTGTGCAAGTCACAGTAGTCCATTGTAGTTTCCGTAAACGTGTTAATATGGCAAGAAAATTTCGAAGGAAAGTAACGCAAAAGTAACCAGTTACATTTCTGCAATTGCTCAGTTACTTTTCTGGGGTAATTGACCACTGTAATCAATTACATTTCAAAAGAAGTAATTGTTATTGTAATCAGTTACTTATATTCTGTAACGTGTACAAGTTTGATCACAGGTTAGTGAAGGAGAAGATCACACTCAGCCTGAACAGAACAAGAAAAAAAGTTAACCACCGAAAAGCAGGCCAACACAGACGCAGCCGCAATAAAAACCAAGCAAATTAAAATAGGCCTTACGGGCAAATACGTTGTCTTAGAACAAGGGAAAGATTATGACATAGAGGAAATGAACAAAAGCATAACTGCACTGATTCCTGAAGCACGACTGGAGCTGGGTGAAAGTACTGGCAGGAAGCAAGCAAACTCTCCCAAATCACAAAAGACCTTAAAAAAAACGACAACACACAGGAGCTACCAACTCAAGATCTAAAACTGAATTAGCGAAGATAACAAAACTGATCAACGAAACAAGATCTGTGACATAAGGAATTATAGCGTCAAAGAAATAGACGGAGCGGTGAAAAAAAAGGACGGAGCGTCACAACAGCCAGCTCTGTTTACGAATGCACACTCTAAAAAGATAAGTAGGGCTATGTTATCATCAGTTTCAGCAGCATAGTGAGGGTCGCACAAGACTTCTGCTCTGAGCAGTACAGCTCACAAACAAGCCATCTAACACAGAAAGAAGGCAAAGTTCAACAAAACAATTAAGTTCTATGAGTAAATAGAAACAAAGTTAGAAAGAAGGAAACAGAAAATAGGAAGGCTAGCCAGGAATGAATCTGGTTGGATACGCTACCCTGCAGCAGTGGCGTAAATCATGGGGGGGGGGGGTCAAGCTCGTCCTGACCCCCCCTTGTGGCCGGGCTTGGGGGGGACACCCCTTGCAAGTATGCCCCTTGAGATTTAACTTTCGAACATCACCTTTGAATTTCTTGACAGTTAGTTTAATACAGCACACTATGCTATACAGCAGGATTCAATATAGCACTAGGCTATTCCTAAAAGTGTACCCTAATGTTCTAGCATTTGCGCTTGATTGTTTAACCCAAATGACATACTTACTAGAAATATGCCCGAGCCCATAATTAAACTTCGAAACTTTACTTCGTCAACCTACGTTTTTACTATTGGCTGCTCATTGCTGTTAGTTTATAAGCTCCCTGGCCCGGCGCCAAGGCCCATGCTCGCTTTATTTATTTTATTTCAAGGCATGACTTTAATTCTTGCGTAATTAAACATAATTATAAAAACAAAATGGCCGCCATGAGAGGATGCATGTCCCCTCTTGTGATTTTTCTGGATTTACGCCACTGCCCTGAAGGAATGAAAAAAAGTGAACAGAAAAGAGCCCTACAAAACACGACCCACGGAAAAGCGTCCGGTGAAGCTGTTGATTTGATCAAAGATGGAGGAGATCTGGTATTGATAAGCTTGCAACACTTTACGCACAATGTCTCATTTACTGGCGAATAAAATGTACCAGCAAACTGGAAAAACACGAGTACCATACAACTACACTAAAAAGGAGACATGAAAGATTTAAAGAACTATACACAGATCAGCTTACTCCCACTGTTAGACAAAATATTCACAAAAATAGAGCTAGCTTCAAGAAAGGATGTACCACTGTGCATCATAGCCATGTGCGCAATCAAACTGAAAAATCTGCGAAACAGAACCCACCCATTTACTTGGCTTGCACAGACTACGAAAAGGCTTTTGGCTCAGTGGAAATACCAGCAGTCTTAGAGACATTGCGTGCGTTGTCAAGCTGTATATAATGCATACATGAATACCCTAGCCAACATCTACAGAAAGTCTACAGCAGACCATAAAAATTCCAATCGTGAATTGGGTCTGGCAAGGAGATGCAATCTCAGTAATGTTTACGGCATGCTTAGCAGAAGTATTTGATCCACCATGTTGAGAAGAAACAGGAATAAAGTCTGACAAAGAATAACTCGGTACTTACGGTTTGCAGATGACATCGTGCTTTTCAGCAGTGATGCCGACGAACTACAAAAAAAAAACGCAATTGAGGGTCTAAACCGAGAAAGTGTTAACGTAGGGTTAAAGATAAATAAGTGAAAGACAAAAATAAAATGTTAGGAGACCCAATGAGACACCGAGAGTTTGCAAGTGGCAACGGGGCACTAGAATTCTTACAATATATGTATTTAAGTCAGATATTCACAGGAAACTCTACTCATGGAAAGGAAGTTTATCAAAGAATACAGATGGGCTGGAGCACGTATGGCAGACATTCCCAAATAATGACAGGCAATTCACAACTGTCGCTGAAGCGGAAAGTGTATAACTATTGTATGCTGCTGGTACTAACATATGGAGTGGAAACTTGGACTACAATAAAAAAAAACTCCAGAACAAGATAAGAACCATGCAACATACGATGAAACAGAAAATAATTGGCATAACATAAAGAGATACAGTAAACCCTCGTTAACTCGTCATAATAGAAAAGCGCAAAAAACAGGGACGAAGAAAGAACCACACGAACCAGCGCTGGTTCGTGTGGTTCTTTCTTCGCCCCTGTTTTTTGCGCTTTTCTATTATGATGCTTAACCAACTCGCCCAACAAGCCACTCGTTAACTCGAACTCGCATATCTCAAAATCTCAGATAAGTCGAAACTTTTTCTTGCCGTGCATTAACCTCCCATAGGTGCTATGTATTTGCCCCCTTTTATCTCGAAACGTTTTTCGTAGGGGATCGCGGATATCTCGAAAGCTTGACCGGGAGGGCGAAAGGCAAAGTCCACTTTCAACAGGCAACGACGGCTCTGTGCGAACGCTTATCTCTTACTATACGTGCCAAACGCGGTGGTGAAGGGCGAATTTGAAATTCCCGCGGTCGCTGCGATTTCCTATCCGCCTTGTCATGCAACTGCCGAGTAGTGAGTGGTCTGCGCAACGGACACTTCCAAACATCGACCAAGATGTCCCGCCCAAAGTAGTGCAAATCTCTCCCGTCGGAGAAAAAAAAATGCAGCGGTGGCGACCAACAGTTCATGCGATGTGTGGAACAACTTGAGAACGCCTTTCTCGTACCAAATGCGAATGCCAAGCAAGCGAGCATCCGCGGTAATAAAATTTCCTGTGAATTGTTTTGCCTTTATTACGGTAGCTCTCCCGTGCAGTGAAACTTTTGCTAGCAGCACTGGCTTTTCTTTTATAGTGACCTGGCCACACATTTTCGGCATTTTTGTTTAACTTAAAATGCCGCTTATCTCGAAATTTTTGCCGGATTTTACGACTTCGAGTTAACGAGGGATTACTGTATTAAAAGAGCAGAGTTGATAAGAAAACAGACAGGGGTAGATGACATTCTAGCTGACATTAAGAAAAAAAAGCTGGGCCTGGGCAGGTCACGTAATGAGAGGGAGAGATACCAATGGCCAGTCAGAGAGATTGGATGTACACCAAAAGATGGGAAGCATGGCTGAGAAAGGCAGAGGGCAAGATGGGATGATGAAATTAAGAAATTTGCACACATAAAATGGAATCAACTTGCGCAGGATTGGAACTTGCAGAAAATATGGACGCTTAGTCTTTCACTTCCACTACCATAAAATCCCGAGCAACCCTCCCAATGGTGAAAAAACCGCCAGGCCTGCGTGGAACTCGCAGCACAGCCACAGCGAAAGCTGGGAGAGCGGCCTGTCTAGAGCCTTTTTTAAACATTCTTGGGGGAAACTACAACAACCGCACTTGCATGGTACCCATTACGCCATAAATCATCATAATTTTTGTGTAGTGGGGAAGCGTCTACCATGCCATTATTCGACATTCTTCAGAAAAGCTTGGTACCCGCTACACTCTTGTAACGCATTATGTGCACTTTGTTGATGCTGTGGCTGACGACGATGAAGAATTTTGCCTGAGGCTTTTGTAATGGGTTGGATCATTGAACGACCCACTCGTTACGCAGTTTGATTTGTGTGACGCCTGGTTCTTACTTTACTGTTCTAAAACGCTTAACACGTTAACGCGATTCCTTACCCGACATGAAGCCTGCATAGAGTCAGTTTGCACCGCAGTTTCAAGCAGCGGCGTAGCTCAGTGGTAGAGCGCTGAGCTGCCACGCAGAAGACCCGGGTTCGATTCCCATTCGGTCACAGGTGTTTTCTATTTATTTAGTTTTTTTTTTATTTCGTGCGATATTGGTTACGGACACCGGCGGCGGCGGCGGCGGACAACTACGACGCAGAAACGACCCTTGTTGTGATCTCATAACAGCTTTCGCTGTAAAACAAGGTACTTGCTCCGTCATGAATCAAAATTCAAGATGGTGGCGGAAGATCCACTCAGAATAAAGAATGCACACCCATGCTTCTAATGAAATGCTGTATTGCATACACATGTATTCACTGTTTTTATTTGCCCTCTTACAATAAAGAGTTATTGAAACGGTGAAAATGGTGAGGGGAAGGGGGGCCCTTGCTTGGTCAATGGCACATACTTCAAATATCTCCCAAAAAAAAGCAGGGGGGTGCTTGTTCGGGATTTTATGGTAATGTACTCAAAAGGTCAAGTTACTCAAGTGTTACTGATATTTGTTGCATTTATCGAAGCCCTGTTGCATAACCTTTTCACCGAGGTTAAAGAACTGAAATCTGGTCATGTTTTTAATTTTCACTTATTCCTCGTTAATATGCCAATATTATTTATGTAATATGAATTAATGTGATTGTATTCAGCGTATGTAAGATAGTAAACTGAATCACCGCGTGCACTATTGCATTTATGCATTATTGCTTCGTGTCAGTTAACACTCTATCTTTTCTATCTTTTTTATGAAGTTGTAAAAAAATGTTTCATATCCTTTTATCCTGCACGTAATTAATTCACTGCTGCCTAATCTCTGAGCAATGCAGGAGCCTCTGTCAGCCCTTGGTGCCTTGTGCTCTTGCCACTGTTTCTGTAGTGCTACTGAAGAAATAAAGTAGTTTCTTTTTGGCGGCCACCCTGACCTGCATGTCTGAAAAATCTATGAGGGCAGCCCTGACACAGGGGATGCAGTGTCTGGGTGGTGCAGGCAAGGTCATGTGAATCTATGACAAGCTACTGATATGCGATGACACGGAGAGTGAATGCAGTGATTGTGCAAGCAGGCCGAGCTAGAAAGAGGACAGGAGATGATCAGTGCAGTCCGTCGAATAAACTATAAAATAATGAAAGCAACCACTGTCGCCTCTGGCACCAGCCAGAACGTAAGAGCACTGCTGACTGCTGCAGCCGCTGTTCTTCTATGCATGGGTGTGGCATGCAGCCTTGTGAAAGTAACAATAGGAACTTTGTAAAATCAGGTTTCGCTAGATCGAGTTTTAATGGTAATTATTGGTAAACGTTACATTGTGGGGAGCCAGCTGCTTAGCACGAAAAGTTTCAAGGAATTTCGTTCAATATTACGAGAACTATTACTTCATCATAGTGACTATGCCGAGAAATGAAGTTGTTTATAATATGGAGGAGCTGACAAATGTAGTTTGACGCTATTTAGTATTGCGCGTGCACACCAACGTACACAAAAAGCTTGGAACATTCACTGGCTGCCAAATGCGGACGAACGTGCCCATCTGATAGTCAAGTAAATGTGACGTCCTTTCGCTAAAACAGAAAAAAAAAACACGCACACAAAAATCTCTAACTTCCAGACTCAAAATGACATTGTACTTCTTCAAGAACGAAAAGTCCTCGAATTTCCCTTGTGATACTTGAATCAGCAAGACTGAACATGTGCATGCGCTTCTTTGCAGACGTCCCATTATTCTGGAGACTTGCCTAGTTTGATGCACCTTTTCTGCATAATCTTGATACAATAACTTTGTATACATAACTTGCAAGTGACGTCAGTTCCTGTCTTCCGTCCGCCTTCCGGCCGCCATTACCGAGCACACGGAGTACATACGTCTCAGTCATATCTGAGTGACCGCGCCGTGTTTACGTTCGTGCGGCGGATCGTTTGGCGTAGTGCGCGCGTTTTGATCGTTTGCCTTGCGCGTATGACGAAGGAGAATCGTTCAGGACATTAATTACGCAGCCAGCAGCGAAGCAGTGTTGAATGGGGAACTCGGATCCTCCGTGTCTGCAGTGTCCGAGTCCATGGTGTCGCACGTAATGGGTGAAACAACTTCGCACGAGATTTGGAAACATATAGCTTGCCTTTTATGAAGTGACGCCCGCACACACGTACGTTGTTCAGTGATCCTTCCTGTTTATGCGCGCATGAGCCATGTGCTCCGCTTCTCGGACATCTCTTTCGTGCGGTCGCACGGGTTTGTGATCACCTTTGGCAAACAGTACGTCCCCGCTTCTGGTCCTTTTTTTATCTCATGTACAATTACGTCTCGTGCGGCAGTCAAATATCACAGAAATCGCCATTGCGACGAACGGCGTTGACGGGAAACGCGAGAGCCGCACAGCCTGACTCGGTGTCGTCTGCCGCCATGTGCTCGGTGATGGCGGCGCATATGCCGAGAACGTATCCCAGAGTTCCGCAGTGTGACGTACTTGCAAGTAGACCGCTTTTCTTGAATTGTCATGTACTGACGCAACCAGCAACCGACAGGGGTTATCGCAGTCACAGTTGCTTTTTTTTCTCTGTGTTACTAGGACTAACTGTGCGAGTAGTGCACACAATGCGATATTCATACCGGTGTCACACGGGCACTTTTGATCGCGATCAGGGCGTCTGCGCCAAACTCGATCCGGATTAGGCTGTACCGCGCAGCAGTGACAAACTTGTTGATGGCGATCAAAAGTGCTCGAGTGTCACCGGTATTAGTCGCTGCAACACGGTCCAAACTAATCTGGATTAAGTACGGTGCAGCCGTCAGTCCAATAGCAATCAGACCGCAATCGGTCCTGATCGCACTTAAATATGACCACATGCAGCAAGTACCCGAGTGGCGCCGATGTTAGCTTTCCAAATCGTCAGTAGAGCGCGTCAGTGACCACCATCTCATTCAGCCTGCACGAAACAGCCAGCACTCGGGCATGATCACATCGACGCGGGATATTGGTCATTCCATTCAACACAGATTGCACGAAACAGCCAACACTCACGTATCATCTCATATTGCAATCATACAAGCCGCCGCACAACACACACAAAACAGCCAGCACTCGTGCATGATCACATCGACGTGGGATGCTGGTCATTCACCGCTTGCACAAAACAGCCAACACTCGCGTATCATCACAACCGCAGGGAATAATATCGAAATTATACAAAGCGCCGCACACTGCACACACTAAACATAACTAAACATCCAGTGCAACGTGCAACTTCGCGCTGCTCAGGCGAGCGCACCTCTAGGGACTAAAGCGGCTAGGGACGTTCGCGCATTTTAGTGCCTAGGCCGCACGTGGTTGTCAGAAAAGCACCTAGCGCGCGGGCGCTCGTATTAGTTCGCGCCGTGACTCGCCGCGGCGCTGCAGTCACTGGCTGGAGCGGGGCGGGATTGTAAAGGCGCGGCCGGGCTCGGGCCTCGTGAAAAGCTCGACTCAAGCCAAAACTATAGATGGTGTGCCGGAATTGTCCTTGTTCACTTGTGTGCTTTGTTTTGAGGGTAGAAGTACACTTTTTATGAAAAAAAAATTTGTTTTGTCATTTTTTTCTGAGTTTTGGCTTATATGGGTTAATTAGCTGAAATTCACGGCGGTTAACGGCTGAGGGAACAGCAGAGATATGTACTAGAAGTCAAAGAACTGGCAAACGTTTCGTAAATGTTGTGTTTTTCAGCGTATACATATTGAAAATAAGAGAAAAAGGGGGGAGGAGGGCACTTATCTCGAGTCATGTACAATGTATTAAGAATTTTTGGGGTGTCCCGTACCGTGACCACGATATGAACATGAGGCACGTGGTTTATGGTACATGACTACGTGTCTCACGTTCAAAAAAAATTTGCCATCTCCCGCTAAAGGGAAGCATGTGTGGATGCGAAGCAGCGGAGAGATGGATAGCTTGAGCAGGAATTTTATTGAAAGGATAAATTAGAATGTATAAGAGAAGACGGAGAATGTGGTGGTTGCGTGTTTAATTAGGGGAACGTGTGCGATTCCTTGCGTCGGTGCACGGGGGCGCTTTGAAGACGACGGCCTTGTGATCGGTGAAGTGTAGCGTCAGGGGTTGCTTTTGAAGAGTTTTCATTGTGAAGTTTGCGAAGATGAGGTCTATCCACGTTCCCCTTATGGTTGTCGGTTGTATGTTGTCGTCGGAAATGCGTCGCAACGAGTACACGTCTATCATGTGGTGGACGAGCCAGTCGTTCGTGGTTATATCCACGTTGAAGTCACCCGCAAGCACGAAGGGCGTGTGGCTCTATGTCTGTGTGTACTGTGCCATTGCCTTCTCTAGGTAACGTTCGACGTTCTCTCTGGAGACGTTCTCTCTAGAGTAGAGAATGGGGGTGAGTGTAGGAGAGGATAGGGGGAGAGTACGCGCATGCGCTGTAGGGGGTGTGGGATGCGGGGGGCCGCTCCGTAGAGTAGAGGATTCCTAGAGGAGACAAAGGGGGTGAGCGTAGGAGAGAGATGGGGGGGGGGGCGCATGCGCTGTGGTGGTGTGGGACGCGGGAAGGAGGGACGGACTAAGCCCCCTCCAAACACATGAAAGCAAGATCAAGGAATGCGGTCAACCTGGGCGACAGACACTACCTCCATAGCCATTACTAAGCAGCCACTCTGTGCTCTCGGCCATGACTCTGATGACTGTAGTAGTGGTTGACTGACGGCCTTCATATTACTGCAGTGTCCTGGTTCGCATAATGGGTGCTTCCCTACTTCATGAAAGTGGCCGGACGCGCGACGGGGGACGCGGGAGGGCCGGACAGAGTCCCGAGCATAAGATGCTTCGCATCTAAAAAAATTCCCCATCTCCCGCTAAAGGGAACCATGTGTGGATGCGAAGCAGCGGGAGATAATTAGCGAGCGGGAGGAACGTCGCCGCTCTCATTTCGCGGCAGCGGTCCGGGCGCTCATCGCGGCGCTGCACAGGAGAGAGGAGGGGCGCGCGCTCCGTCATTTTCATACCGCGGAACTACCGTGGCGCCCCCCAGCGGAGTATGCAGCTGTCACACCACCTGTCGTGCCCCCCCGCTGCGTAGAGGATTCCTAGAGGAGAGGACGGGGGGATCGTAGGAGAGGAGAGACGTGCATGCGCTGTGGGGGTGTGGGACACGGGAGCAGCTCCGTAGAGAAGAGGATTCCTAGAGGAGAGAGTGGGAGAGGTCGCGCATGCGCTGTGGGGATGTGGGATGCCGGGAGCCGCTCCGTAGAGTACAGGATTCCTAGAGGAGAGAGGGGGGAGAGGACGCGGATGCGCTGTGGGGATGTGGGGACGCGGGCGCCGCTCCGTAGAGTAGATGATTCCTAGAGTAGAGGAAGGGGGTGAGTGTAGGAGAGCATAGGGGAAGGGACGCGCTGTGGGACGCGGAGGCCGCTCCGTAGAGTAGAAGATTCCTAGAGGACAGAAAGAAGGTGATCGTAGGAGAGAGAGAGGGGGGAGGGGACGCGCATGCGCTGTGGTGGTGTGGGACGCGGGAAGGGGGGGGGACGGACTAAGCCCCCTCCAAACACATGCAAGCAAGATTAAGGAATGGGGTCAACCTGGGCGACAGGCACCACCTGCCTAGCCATTGCTAAGCAGCCTCTCTGTGCTCTCGGCCATGACTCAAGGAATGGGGTCAACCTGGGCGGCAGACACCACCTGCCTAGCCATTGCTAAGCAGCCTCTCTGTGCTCTCGGCCATGACTCTGGTGACTGTAGTAGTGGTTGACGGCCTTCATATTACTACAGTGTTCTGGTTCGCATAATGGGTGCTTCCCTACTTCATAGAAAGTGGCCGGATGCGGGACGGCGGACGCGGGAGGTACGGACAGAGCCCCGAGCATAAGATGCTTCGCATCTAAAAAGAAGCTACAGAGAAGGATGGCACGCTTTTTAGATGCGAAGCATCTTATGCTCGGGACTCTGTCCGTCCCTCCCACGTCCCGCGTCCCGCGTCCGGCCACTTTCATGAAGTAGAGAAGCACCCATTAGGTGAACCAGAACACTGTAGTAATATGAAGGAATTCAACCCTATCACAGTCATGAGAGTCATGGCCGAGAGCACAGAGAGGCTGCTTAGCATTGGCTAGGCAGGTGGTGTCTGTCGCCCAGGTTGACCCCATTCATTGATCTTGCTGGCATGTGTTTGGAGGGGGGCTTAGTCTGTCCCTCCTTCCCGCGTCCCCACACCACCACAGCGCATTCGCGTCCCCTCCCCCTCTCTCCTCTAGGAATCCTCTAATCTACGGACCGTCCCACACCCCCCCACAGCGCATGCCCGTCTCCTCTCCTATGCTCACTCCCTTTCTCTACTCTCGGAATCATCTACTCTACGGAGCGGCTCCCGCGTCCCCCCCCTTTCTCTACGGTCCCGCCGTCCTCTCCTCTAGGAATCCTCTACGGAGCGGTGCGCAGGACAGGTGGTGTGACAGCTGCATACTGGCGCCACGGTGGTTGCGCGGTATGAAAATGACGGACCGCGCGCGCCTCATTCTCTCTCCTGTGGAGCGCTGCCGTGAAATGAGAGCGGCGACGTTCCTCCCCGCCCAAGCTAATTATCTCCCCGCTGCTTCACATCCACACATGGTTCCCTTTAGCGGGAGATGGGGAATTTTTTGTCATAATAAATACATTTTCATTTTTCTGTTGCCATGTGCTTTATCGCTTCGTTGATCGAGTCGGGCCGGGCCGGGCCTTGGGTATGACACGCCGGGCCGTGCCTGGGCGGCCCGTCCTCTATACATCATCGGGCCGGGCTGGCCCGGCTCCGGCAAGCATCGGGCCCGGGCCGGGCCGGGCCGCGAAGTTGCGGCCCGTGCACATCTCTATACGGCACCACGCCGCTACGGCAGGCTTGCAGCTACCGTGAACCAGCCATCACAAAGCGCGCTGGCGCGTCGATTAACTGGCCGTACGATGTCAGTACTTCCCTCACAGTATTCACACGTTCATCAGGCACCTCACGCCGTTGGTATGTGCGCCTAATGCCCTTCCTTTTCTTTTTCTTTTTGCTTTCTATTGTACTTTCCCCGCGATACACAGTACAGAACGACACCTGCAAGCGCCCGAGCAACGATACGACGAGCAAACAGAAAAACAAAAGCATTACTAACCTTTCGGGTTCCAGACTGTGCCGAGCACGAAGCGTGCGCATCATCTTGCTTGGTAGTCACGGCGGCAGAAAACAGCTGAGTAACTCTAGGTCTCAGCTCTTTACATACATACTGGTCTCGTAAACGATCACGCGTTCTCCGTGCAAGCCACGGAGAACGCGTGGAAAGCGCCGCGCCGGCCGCGACGGCGCCGAGGCGGCAGCCCATGCCAGGCCCGCTGTGTGGCTCTCTTCCGTTTCTTTCTTTCTTTTTTCTCGCGGTCGCGCCGTCGCACCCGCCGCGTCTGCGCCCGCTGCGCATGCGTCGTAAAGCTTTCATGTCGCAAGGCGCCGCTTTCACACGCTCATGGAGGCCTAGTGTTTCCTAAAATTAACTAGAGGGGATTCTGGCGCGGCGATCGTTCAGCCACCATGGTAATGATGGGTAGTACACACATTTGCGTAGTCTTCGTGCTTCCGGCTTCGAACGCACTTGTGGCTTTGGTTATTGTTGCGTTTTTGTTCTGTTTCAGATAAAAGAATGGACCGTTGTGAACTTCGTGAGCGTATTTGTATTCGTGAGTCTAAAATGGTAAAGGTGGTGAAGCGTAACTGCTTAACCTTTGCTGAACTTCGTATTGCGGCAAAGCGGATCCAGGCCACACGGAGCCAAACGGAGCCATAAGAACGAAGACCAGGCAAGACTAGGAAAATTTGTGTACTACCCATGATTCCCATGCTGGCTGAAGCGCTGTGTGTTGCAGCTCCCCATAGACACTAGCGCCAGAGTTCACTCTAGTGTATTTATAGGAAATTCTATGCAGGGAGGAAGGAAAATAAAGTAGGGAGGATTACGTCACACGAGTGGAGCCCAGTGAATCCCACCGAGTCGGCCCAACACGTGACCAAAATGCCAGAGCGTACGGTAGGTTTTAGCACTCTCGGTGGCGTTCCGTTTTTCAACCTCCTGCGTGAGCCGGCCGGTTTGCGCCGAACAAGCGCGCTTCGGTTAAAAGCTACCGGGCGCCATACCCCATAGACTCGGCAAGTCTCGTCGCTTCCGTGATCCTGACGCAAAAGGTCACGTGTTGGGCCGACACTGCTTGCTTCAAAACGGGCTGGCTTGTCAAGGCTGGCTGCGTGACGTCATGCTCCCTCCTTTCTTTTTCTTCCTCCATGTACACCCCTATTGGGAGCACATGGGAGCACTCCCCTACCTCCCCCCCCCCCCCCCCCCCCTTTGCGCGGCAGTTCGAGAAGCCTCACGGATATTTTTTTTTTCTTTGGGCTCCCTAGAAGCAGGATTTTATTCAGTATGTAGATCAGCACCGCCTATATGCAGTTCGTTATCCAGCACCTGACTGAGAGTGCACGAGCGCACCTTCTCGCAAGCAGAATATAGTCAAAACAAAGACAGAGAAAGGCGTGTGTGTCACGCCTTTCTCTGGCTCGAGACATTCCAAAGGGTGTGAACATTTAACAACTGAGGACAAGCTGTGCCGCGTGCACATTTACCTGGAAGACGCCGTAAGGACCTCGTTCAAGAATCGCGAGTCTACTCTTCGAACCAGGGATGTCTTTCGCATCGCATTTTTTGGAAACGTTCGCGAGCGTCATCCGAAAGGAAAGGGCCGCGGCCTTGCTGGGAAGACGGCTGCAACTTCCGAACGAAAACGTCACCATCTACGCGAAAGAGATGACCCGACTTTTCCGCCACGCATACCCCGACATGCCCGAGGAGAAGAAAGTCCGTTTTCTCATGCGAGGAGTCAAACAAGAACCCTTCGCTGGGCTGATGCGGAACCCACTAGTGTCCACGAATTTGTCTCGGAAGCGACAACTATCGAGAAGACGCTAGACAAGCGCAACCGGCAGTACAATCGTTGCTCGGCGTCACACTTCACCGATATCCAAGGGCTCTGCTCCGTTTAATTGCGTGAGACCATCAGAGCGATCGTGCATAAAGAGTTGCGAAAATTCCTGCCTTGATTGCAGCCAAGTGAATTCTATCGCTGACGTCGTGCGCCAAGAGATCCAGCAATCCCTGGGCGTTCCTCAGCTCGCAGAACCGCAGCCCCAGGCTATGAGCTACGCTGTTGCTGTCCGCCGTCCTGTTCTTCCTCCTCGCCTACGTCAAGACACCACTCCCGCCGCAGTTCCGTCACCAGACACCACCGACGCCATACCGCCTGCCAGACGGCCAGCGATTCACGCCGAGGAAGACCAACGTTTGACGCGGGCCCTACTACCGCCCACTATGCTATCACTGCAGAGAAGCCGGCCACACGTATCGCCGCTGCCAATACCGTGAGATGGGACAGTTTGGCTTCGCCGTCAACGCGCCGCGTCCGCTGCCAGGTGAACGGCCACGTGGCATCGCCGACTATCTCGCAGGAGCACAATGGAACGCCCGAAGACCACGATCGCCATCTCCAGGACGCTACGTTTCTCCCCAAAACCGACCATACGCTGGCCCAACCCGGGACTGGTCGCCTAGCCCGTATCTGGAAAACTAAAGGCAGCAACCGATGGAGGTGCCGTTGCTGTACGACGAAATACCGAAGATCCTCCGCCACCGACGACGACGCGTCCACGAATTCTAAGGAACACGTCGCAAGCTGACCGAAGCCCAGGCGACGCAACTTCGCGGCTGGAAGAAGGCCTGACGAGGCCATGTGGAAGAAGCGGAGCAAACCGACGTAGCCGTCATCCGACGCCGCGACCAAAACCGCTACGCAAGACGGCGAACAAGCGACCTCGACGTTCTCATCGACGGCCACGTCACAGCTCTCGTCGACACTGGGGCCGACTATTTCGTCATCAGTGGGCCGTTCGCCGCCAAGCGCTTCGAATGGAACCGAAATCCGGACTGCTCGAAGTCACCTGATAATGCCGGTTGGAGTTTGCAGAGCAAGAGTCGCACTCAATAAGCGAACTTATCCTACGAGCTTTGTAATCCTACAACATCGCTACAGGGATTTGCTACTTGAGATGGACTTCCTAAGTCAGCATGGCGCCATTATCGACCTGAGGTCTGTGTCAATAACACTAACCTCGCAAAACGTGCTGCCACGCCACACGATGCCTGAGAACCACGGATTCTATGTAGAAGAAGAGCAGATTACGGTTGCGCCTTTCTACAGCGTCATCATTTCCGTCGGCACCGAAAAAACCCGCAATCCATGAAGGCGTCGTCGAGGGCGCTCACCACCTACTTCTGAACCGTCAGATTTGCTTCGCAAGAGGCATATACCAGCTGCATGACGGCAAAGCAAATGAAAATCTGACAAACTTCAGCCACGAATATAGGCACCTCAACGTTGGTACGATGGTCGCCTGCATCGCCGAATTCGTGCACGCCAGCAATGCCTTCGTCCTCTCGGATGCTACCGAACCTGCTTCGAAAAATCCAGGTCCCCAACCAAATTTAGACGTCAACCAAAGCCTTGGGAAGTGCAAGCAAGATCAGCTCAAAGCCCTGTTGCTGCAATTCAAGGACTGCTTCTCGTCGTCAAGAATTCGAGACCACAGCCGCGAAACATCGCATCTAACAGAAGAAAGTTCCCGACCTATTCGACAGAGCCCGTACCGAGTTTCTACGGGCGAACCCGAGGCCTGGAACAAACAAGTCGACGAAGTGCGACGCGACGACATCATTCAGCCGTCGAAGAGTCCGTGGGCGTCATCCGTGGTGTTAGTGAAGAAGGACGGAACCCTACGTTTCTGGGTCGATTATCGCCGCCTGAGCAAGAACACGGAGAAGGACGTGTATCGTCTCCCACGGATAGACGGCACTCTGGACCGACTGGACAATGCGATGTAGTTTTCGCCGATGGACCTCAAGACAGGCCATTGGCAACTCGAAGTCAACGAGAGAGACCGAGACAAGACCGTCTTTATAACACCAGATGGCCTCTTCGAGTTCAAGGTCATGCCCTTTGGCCTCTGCTCAGCACCTGCAACATTCTAACGGGTTATGGGTACAGTACTGCTCGGCTTTAAGTGGCAGACTTGCCTCGTGTATAAGGACAACTTCGTTGTGTTTGCCTCAACCTACGACGAGCACCTCCGGCGCCTTGAAGCTGTACTTCAAATCATCAAGACTTCCGGACTCACCCGGAAGCCAGAAAAGGGCCGCTTTGCATACGAGGAGCACTTGTTCTTGGGCCACGTGATTAGCAAGTTTGGAGTTCGTCCCGACCCACGCAAAACAGCGGCCATCGCTTCCTTCCCGCCACCCACCGACAAAAATCCGTACGCCGATTTCTCGGCTTGTGCGCCCACTACAGACGCTTCGTCAAGGAATTTTGACGGATCGCCGAGCCGCTAACTCATCTCACGAAAATCGACGTGAACTTTAAGTGGGAAACGGCACAAGTGGAAGTTTTTGAAGAACTGAAACGACGCCTACAGACGCCGCCTTGGGCACTTTGACGAATACGCCGACACGGAAATCCACACCGACGCAAGCAGCCTGGGGCTCGGAGCAGTCCTAGTGCTGATGACTAACGGACTTGAAAGGGTTATCAGTTATCCTAGCCGGTCGCTATCCAAGGCGGAAGCCAACTATTCTACAACACAAAAGAAGTGTCTTGGCATTACCTGGGCTACATCAAAGTTTCGCTCAGACCTCTACGGCAGGCTTTTCAAAGTTGTGAGCGACCACCACGCCTTATGTTGGCTAGCTAACTTGAAGGACCCTTCAGGTCGCCTCGCATGGTGGAGCCTAAGACTTCAAGAATCCGGCATTGCCGTCGTTTACAAGTTCCGACTGAAACACACCGACGCCGACTCCCTGTCTCGCGCCCCCGTCGACCCACCGCCGCAGGATGACCAGGATGATGAGTGATTCTTGGGAACCGTAAGTACCTTCAACTTCGCCGAGCGACAGCGAGCAGTTCCCGAACTTAGTGGCCTAGTGGAATACCTCGAGGGTCGGACCACCGTCGTCCCAAGCGTATTCAGGCGAGGAATGGCGCTATTTTTCTTGAAAAACAACATCCTCGTAAAGAAGAACTTCTCTCCGGCTAGAGCTAACTACCTTATCGTTGTACCTTCGGCCCCGCGACCACAAATTCTGCAGGCCCTGCACGACGACTCGACAGCTGGCCACCTCGATTTTTCCCTCACGCTCGCGAAGATACAGGAAAAGTACTACTGGCCACGTCTTACCGCCGACGTCGCTCTTTAAGTGTGGACATTCCAGGACTGCCAGCGACGCAAGACACCGGTGACAAAGCCAGCGGGACTTCTGCAGCCCTTCGAATAACCTTGCCGGCCGTTCCTGCAAATCGGTATCGACTTATCGGATCCGTTCCAGACGTCGGCTGTCGAAACAAGTGGATCTTCGTGGCTACCGACTATCTGACCCGCTATGCCGAAACAAGGCCCTGCCACAAGGCAGCGCCGCCGAAGCACTAAAGTTCTTCGTTGAGGACATCGTCCTGCGTCAGGGCGCCCCGGAGGTCCTCATTACCGACTGAGGCACGGTCTTTACTGCGGAGGCGTTCTTGAGGTACAGCCAGACAAGCCACCGCCGGACCACCGCTTACCACCCACAGACCAATGACCTCACCGGGTGTCTAAACAAGACTATCGCCGGCATGCTGGCCATGTACGTCGACGTCGAGCACAAGACGTGAGATGCAATCCTACCGTACGTCACCTTCGCATACAACACGGCCTTCCAAGAAACGACGCAGATGACGCCGTAGAAGTTGGTCTATGGAAGGAACCTGGCAACAACGTTCGACGCGATGTTACCCAATGTCACCGACGAAGAAAACCTCGAAGTGACTGTCTACCTTGAGCGCGCCGAAGAAGCCCCACAACTCGCTCGCCTACGCATCAAGAATCAGCATAGTACCGACAGCCGCCGCTACATTCTTCGACGACGCTTCGTAGAATACCAGCCCGGCTACCGTGTTTGGGTGTGGACACCAATACGCCGAATTGGAGTGAGAGAAAAACTTCTTCGGCGGTTCTTCGGGCCATACAAGGTGATTCGACGTCTCGGCGCCCTGGAGTACAAGGTTATCCCGGACGGTATTACGAACACTCAATGGCACCGTGCGCGACCTGCAGGCGTCCATGTCGTGCGCGTCAAGCCCTTTTTATGCGCGTTACCGATCCTGAGGACTGGAATTATTGCTTTATTATTGCAATTTCATGCTTGTATCAATTGCTTGTTGTATTTTCTTGCTTTGTTATCGTACTTCCATGTTATGTTAAAGAATCGGGACGATGGCTTTTCAGAGGGGGGGCAATGCCACAGATACCCCTTTCTTTCTATATTTAATGTCGCCGGCCTATTGCACGTGCAAATAATGCCTTACAGAAACCGCGCCAGGATGGCTGAGAGCATTCCATATTGTTTTAGGACCACCAGGCTTGAGCACGCACACGCAAACAGCTGTGTTCATTCTCGAACAAACGTGGCGACCAGTGATAATACTCGAATGTTCGCTGCGGCATGTATAAATGCCGACGCGCCTTGCCACGGATCAGTCTATCGATGGCAGACGCTCTGTTCGCCCATATCATCGTACAACGTGCATTTCTGTCGTTTGAGTTTCCATTTCCCGGCCACAAGTTCGGCGAAATAAAGACTTTCATCTGTGGACACGCCGACTGCTGCCTGCGTCTACGTCACGACCACGTGACAATAGCTTCTTTCAGATTTTGAATCGACTGGACGGCATAGCAAATTATCCTTTCCCCACCGTCTCTTGTCTGTAGAAGCATGACGCGGAGTCCTACGCTCCTTGCGTCGGTGTGAATTTCGATTGCGGCATGCTCGTCGAGTTTACAAACAATGGGCCGCAATTCCAGCCGTCTTTTTTAGCTCCTGAGACGCTTCGAGCTGTTGGATTGCCCATTTGAAGTCGGCGTTAAATTTAATCAGAATTGTCAGTGGTGCGGCGATGCGGGAGAATTTCTTCGCGAAACGTCGGTAATAGGCACACAGACCAAGAAGGTGACACACTGCCTTCTTGTGGGTGGGCTTGGGGAAGTTTGCAATCCCCTGCAATTTTGTGAGGGTCTGGGAAAACGCCACACGGGCTGATGACGTACCGAATAAAGAGTAGCTCTTCGTACGAAAAATGGCACTTCTCAAGTTTCACGGTGAGCCTGGGCGACTTCATGGCCCATGACACGGTCTCAAGCCACCTCAGGTAATTCATGAAGTTTTCGTAAGAATTGAAGACATCACCGAAGTAAACGAGACAGGACTGCTACTTTAGTCCTGCCAATACTCTTTCCATTACGTGTTTTAATACCGCTGGTATTGAGCGAACCCGCAACCGCATGACCTTAAACTTGAACCGTCCGTCTGGCGTGATCAAGCTGGTTTCCTCGCGAGCCCTCTGGTAGGCTTTAATTCGCCAATACCCCGCCTTTAAGGAAATTGGAAAGGTGAGCTAGTTGGTAGTGTTTCGTTCTGATATAACAAAAGCGCTAAGACAAGGACCAGAAAGTGCATAACAAGAGCGCTTACGAACACTTTAATGCTTTATTGCTTGAAAAGAAAAAAGCCGGCAGATCCCACGCACTGTGGTAATCGGTCTAATGCGAAACAGCCACCAATGAGCAAATTGTGCTGGACATAATACGCTACCATGATTTGCATTTTAGGACCTCTCAATTATGTTCGTCATAGAGTCACTTTGCGCGATACCAATTTTGGTGTTTATTGTCACGTGGTCGTGACGTTGATGAAAGCGGCAGTCGGTATGTCCAAGATGAAACTGTTTATTTGGCCGAACTTGTGGCTGGTAAACGGAAAGCAATACACACTGGCACTTATAGCGGCGAACGGAGCGTCGGCCGTCGATCAACTGATCATCGTTGGAACGCACCGGCTTTTATACATCACGTGTCGAACATTCTAGCCTTATCACTGGTCGTCGCGCAAGTTCTGGAATAAGCTCGAGTGTTTGCGTCTTGCGCGTAATCTTAACAAAATGACCTACTACAACCGAGAAGCTTCTGGAACACTAAGGCGCGGTCTGCGCCGAACACTGCTCACAGTCTCTGTGTGCGTAAGCGAAGTTGAAACAGCAAGCGCGCGTGGCAATATCAAGCTGGCGAACTGGGCTCAAGCGCACCATGAGCGTGACCTGTAAATGGCATTGTAGATGACATGCATGCCAAGATTTTCATGTTACCACCTGCCACTTATGTTCGTTATACAGTAACGTCCCGCAATAACAATTTTGGTGTATATCAAGCTAGCGAAACGGCCGCGAACGCGCCATGAGCGTGGTATGCAAGTCACGTTGCATATGACATGTCATGATTTACATATTACCACTTGTCATTAAGGTTAGTCATACATTCACGTCACGCAATACCAAATTTGCTGTATATCAAGCTAGCGAAACGGCTGCGAGCGTGTCCTGAGCGTGGCATGCAAGTCCTGTTGCACACGACATGTCATAATTTCCATATTACCGCTTGGCATTTATGTTCGTCATACAGTCACCTCACGCAATACCAAATTTGGTGTATATCAAGCTAGCGAAACGGCCGCGACCGTGTCATGAGCGTAGCATGCAAGTCATGTTGCACATGACATGTCAACATTTCCATATTAACACTTGTCATTTATGTTCGTCATACAGTCACTTTACGCAATACCAAATTTATAAGGCGGAAGCCTTTAATGTCTCATGCTCACGTCCGTCCGTCCGTCCATGTCCGTCCATCCACCCGTGTCAGTCCGTCCGTGTCCGTCCATCCACCCGTGTCAGTCCGTCCGTGTCCGTCCGTCCCTCCGTCCGTGTGTCCATCCGTCCGTCCAAGTGTCCCTCTGTCCGTCCGTCATTTTGTGTCCGTCCATCCGTCCGTCCGACAAAACAAAAAGACATGGCATAGTCAGTCGAATGGCCACAAGCTTTCGCCAAACACACTTTGGTATGTACAAAGTGTCCTTGAATTTTTTTGTGTATATCAAGCTAGCGGAACGGCCGTCAGCGAATCATGAGCGTGGCATGTAAATCATGTTGCACATGACATGCATGTCATGATTTTCATATTACCACCTGTCATTCATGTTGGTCATGCACAAATGTGTCATCGTACCAATTTCTGGGTATACCAAGTTAAGAAAACGGCCTTAGGAGCACTACGGCCATGGCGTGTAAATCTTACTTTTAATGACTACTTAGTCATGATTTTCATATGACCATTCATTCATCTTGGCCATATAGTCATGTTACGCCGTACCAATTTTGGTATAAATCCAATCAACTATACTGCCAGGAGAGTTCAAAGTCGTAGGCGGCTAGATAGATAGATAGCTAGATTGATAGATGCGCTCAAACTCGCCGAAGTTGGCTAAGAAATGCTTCGCATTTAATATACCAAAACCTGACCTAATACCCGCACATGCGTATCGTGGACAAAGCAAAAACATAAACACGCATACGCCTCCCTCCACCCCACCCCTCCTATTGCATCGACGACAATTGCTTTCCTTAAACCGGCGGTCCAACGTGTCGTTTATCTGTCGAATGAGGCTGACGTACTTTTTCGTGATTTTGTTCAATCTAAGATAATTGACCGAGAACCGTGTGAATCCTTCCGTCTTTTTCATTGACCACGGGTGACGGCCACAGACTCTCGCACGGCTGCGTGATTTCATCACGCAGCAATTGGTCGACTTCTTGTTTCCATGCGACATCGTTCAGGAGTTCGATTCGCAGAAATTTTGGTGTCAGCGTCAATGTCGGAGACGGTATCGTTGATTTTTTGCGAAATATCCGCATTGCAAATTAGCGAGATTTGAAGTTAATTCTAAGAATTAAATAACAGTAATGTTCAGGGAGACCAATTACAGCTTATGATTACTGAACTGGATACGGAAAGTAGAAGAGTAGGTCTAAAAATTAATATGCATAAAACTAAAGTAATGTGGAACAATCTTGGCAGAGAACAGCGCTTTGCGATAGGTGGCGAGACACTGGAAGTTGTAAAGGAGTACGTCTACTTAGGACAGGTAGTAACCGCGGAGCCGAACCATGAGAGTGAAATAACTAGAAGAATAAGGATGGGATGGGGCTCATTCGGCAAGCATTATCAAATCATGAATGGTAGTCTACCACTATCCCTCAAGAGGAAGGTATATAACAGCTGCATCTTACCGGTACTTACGGAGCAGAAACCTGGAGACTTACAAAGAGGGTTCAACTTAAACTGAGGACGACGCAGCGAGCGATGGAAAGGAAAATGATAGGTGTAACCTTAAGAGACAGGAAGAGAGCAGAGTGGGTCAGGGAACAAACGGGGGTTAAGGATATCATAATTGAAATCAAGAAGAAATGGATATGGGCCGGGCACGTAGCACGTCGGCAGGATAACCGCTGGTCATTAAGGGTAACTGACTGGATTCCAAGAGATGGCAAACGCGTGAGGGGGGAGACAGAAAATTAGGTGGGTACATGAGATTAATTAGTTTGCAGGTATAACGTGGCAGCACAAAGCAGAGGACCGGGTTGATTGGCGAAACATGGGAGAGGCCTTTGTCCTGCAGTGGGCGTAGACAGGCTGATGATGATGATGATGAATGTTCAGTTTATTTATTATACTTATGCAAGTATCTGCAGCGCCACGAGGGCATTATTGCAGGGGGCAACTGAAAAAGAAATAGTTACTTAACAAAAAGGAAAGAGGAGGGAAAGAAAAGGCAGGGATGTTAACCAGCCTAGAAGGACCTGTATGCTACCCTACACAGGGGAAAGGGGTGGGGAAGTTTTAAAGATGGAGAAAGAGAGAGAGGAGAGAGCACGCACACAGTCACACTTCACAGCCTGCGCATCGTAGCGAGGAGAGTCACAGAAGGTGTGCTGTAATGTTTTTTCGCTACCACAGTTGTCGCAAAAGGGGTTATCAGCCATTTCGATTCGAAAGGAGAATGACTTCGTGGAAGCCACTGTCAACCATAAACGGCAAAGCAGAGTGGCATCATTTCGGCGTAGTCCAGTAGGTGTGTGAAGACGTAAAGTGTTCGGGCAGTGGTGGTGTTGGTTGCGCAGTCGACTTGTGTTCCAAGAGGAGAAAGTCACTTGTACGACCACTCGAAGTTGGCTAGCAGCATCGGTCCTCGATAGGGGTATTGTCTCGACCATGTCCCCTTGAAGAGCTGATCGAGCAGCAATGTCGGCACGTTCATTGCCTATCACGCCGCAGTGACTTGACAGCCACTGAAATGTCACGTGGTGTTCTTTCTCAAATGCAGTATGGAGGAGATGCCTAACCGCGAAGATCAACTGCTCGCATGGTCCGTGCCGCAGGGCTGACAGCAAAGATTGCTAAGCTGCCTTGGAATCACTGAAGACTGACCATCATTGAGGCTGTTGGCGGTTGACTACCTGAAGTACAGCGCGGAGAGCAGCAAGTTCAGCAGCCGTCGATGTCGTTGGGTGGTCTGCCTTGAAACTGACGGTAATAGCCTTCGCTGGGACGACCACTGCTCCGGACGAGCACTGGAGAGTAGATGATCCATCAGTATATATGTGTAAGTGATCAGCGTACTTCTCGTGCAGAAGAATCAGAGATAACTGCTTCAGCACTGGTGATGAGACCTCAGATTTTTTTCTGATTCCCGGTACGTTGAAGTGCACATAAGGTCGGATGAAGAACCATGGAGGGATCGCTGGCTTAGATGCGGGGCTGCAGCCTGACGGAGGGTGGGCAGCATAGTTTGAAATCATTGCACAGTACGACGCCCGTGGTCTGTCTGAAGGCAGTGTTGCAAGGTGGTGGCAATCAGCCCGGGAAAAATGCCTCATATGAGCTCTCAAGGCTTCCACCGCAATGTGAGTTTGTATAGGTTGGTCCCATGCAATAGAGATAGTCGCATCAGTAGACGCGCATATTTGCAGGCCAAGGCAAACCTGAGAGCCTGAGCTGGTGCAGCCTGCGGAGTGCGAATATTTGTCTTACAAGTATTAGTCAGTACGGGCAGACTATATCGCAAAAAACCGAGAAACAGTGACCTGTACAGTTCCAGCATTGCGTCTACCGACATGTCCCAGGTTTTTCCAGACATGAACTTGAATAACTGGCAGATGGCTGTCAGGCGCTGTTTCATGTAAGACACATGCGGGCTCCAACGGAGGTCTCTGTCTATGATTATGCCCAGAGATTTGTGGGTTCGGGCATAAGAAATGCTCCGCCCTTCAATAGAAATGGCATAGTGCGTCATTGGCTTACGTGTGAACGCCACTAATGCACATTTTTCCGCAGAGACTTTGAGGCCTTGCTTGCCGAGGTATGGCGCTGTCATAGTTGCAGCCTTTTGAAGCCTCGCTTGTATCTGGGGGGCGTGTGATGGCTGATGTTCAGACACATATGTTGCCTGTGGATATGGGTATCGCAATCATACATGGGAGGTATGCGGCAAGTCTAACGAGCGCCAGATTGAAGAGTGGGGCTTAGTACTCCGCCCTGAGGAACACCCCGACAGGTATAGCGTCGTGTGGTTGAGCCGTCGTCCGTTGATAAAAATAATGACCTTGCTGTCCGGTAGCAAGCAATCCATCGAAAAACTCGACCACCCAGGCCAACCATCTCAAGGGCATCGAGAATGGCCTCCTGTAGCACGTTATCGTATGCGCATAATAAGTCTAGGAACAAGGCTGCAGACAAACGCTTGCGTGATTTCTGCTGTTGGACGTATGTGACGAGATCAATAACGTTATCGACAGATGAATGATCACGTCGAAAATCAGCCATGGAGTTCGGATAAATTTTGTAATGTTCTAGGTACCATTCAAGGCAGCTAAGGATAATCCGTTCCATTATCTTTCCCACGCAGCTGGCCAATGCAATAGGGCGGTGCGAGGCAAGTGCAAGTGGACACTTGCCTGGCTTCACAAGTGGTACTAGACGACTTGTCTTCCATTTGTCGGGAACACTCCCCTCCAGTCAGGATGCGTTGTACAAACGTAGCAGCTCTCCCCGCGCCGCCACAACCAGATTGCACAGGACTCGATAGGATACACCATCTGGCCCCGGTGATGAAGAACGCCTTCATAGGGCTAGAGCCGCCTCGAGCTCCTCGATCGTGAAAGGAAATTTCATGCAGCCGTCAAGGGAATGAGGGACGTCACTTCCGGCTGGAGCATCTGGACGAACCACTTCCTCTGCTATCCTCGCGCAAAAGTCTTCTGTGACATCAATGTCTCGCCGTTTTTGAAAAAGCGCCAGCGCCTTGAATAAAAAACGCTGTTCAGGAATGCCGCGAAGACCGCGCAAAGTTGTCCAGATGTGAGATAGGGGCTTGCGGGGGTCTAGGTTCTGACAAAACTTGCTCCACCGTTCAGAGGCTAACTTGTCCATACGACGTTGAATCTTCTTCTGCATTCTCCTGGCCTTTCTAAGGTCGTGAATGGACTTTGTGCGCCGATATCTGCGTTTCGCACGGCGGCGAAGCGCTCGCAGTCTTTGCAATTCGGCATAAAAATCGTTGCGCCTGGACTAAATCGGGATCGTGCGCGTGGCATGTTGCATTGTGTACTGAATTACTCGCTCTAGGCCAGTTGGACATGCTTGTCAGCGGGTCATAGACCCGCTTGACAAGCATTTTCCATGTCAGACTTAAAAGCGGTCCAGTCAATTCTTCGAACGGTCTTCTCTGGACCAGATCTGGACAGCCCTTTGATGCGAAGATAAGTGGGAATATGGTCGCTTCCGTGGGTCTCAATATCCGAAAACCACTTAACACATCTGGCGAACGAGTTGAAAACGAAAGCAAGATCAAGGCAGCTGCCATATGTCACAGCTCGAAGAAAAGTGGGGCTGCCGTGATTCATTAGGGTGAGGTCGTGATTGTAAGCGAAACTTGCTACTCTGCGCCCTCTTGCATTTGTCCTCGTACTTCCCCATGCCTGATGATGTGCATTAAAGTCTCCTATGATGACCCACGGAGCTGGACACACGGCCAAGATGCTAGTCAATCTTCTTGAGTCGAAATTACTTGAAGGCGATATATAAACGCCTATGAGAGTGAAGATGAATTTCTTTTTCTTAATTGTCAGGCATACATATTGATTGCCATCATGAGGTGCAATTGGATCCAGCAGATAAGTGAGTTCCAGACGAACATAAACTATGACTTTGCTGCATGCTCTATTTGTTGAGGACATGACAACAACATGAAACAGTCCGGCGCCGTTGCCGACGCCGGACTGTTTCGGCAGCCTCCCTGTGGGTCGAAATGTATCTGGCCATTTGTTTAAGCTCCGCGCGCTCCTTCTCGATTTGAGGGCAGTCTTTCGATGAGGCAGCGTGTCGAACATTACAGTCGCCGCACTTAAGACCAATAGAAGGGCAGGTCTCCTCCGAGTGAGGTTCTGCGCACCGGGGGGCACAGCAGCGAGTTTGTGCACACACCCTTGACATGTCCTAGCTTAAAGCACTGGTGACATAGAAGTGGCTTTGGTACGAATGGCCGCACAGGATGTCGGAAATGTCCGACTTTGACATGGGATGGTGTACAATCGCCTTTGAACACCAGTTTTACACAACGCGTCTTCCCAAGACGGTGCACTTGCGTGATGACAACACCCTCGTTTGCCGGTTTAATGAGGGTAGGCAAGTCAGCATCGGGAATCGCAATGTCTACGTCGTATATCACACCGGCTACGGATGCATTGTCCATCGGTATAAAGGGGCGTACTTTGATGCCGCCTAGCTCAGTGACTCGTTTAAGTGGTCCGAGCGCATTCACATGGAATACGTCTATAGCAAGTATATTTTTCCGCGTATTCACTCTGATGTCCTTGATTTCATTAGTGACAGCACGTTCCAAAAAAGCGGATAGTGCTTGCCTGCTCAGCAGTCGCAAGTTTCCTGAGTAATCTTCCGGCACGAAGTTGATGACGTGCGGCCAACGCTCTTGCCCTGTCTTCATAGTCGCCGTACTCGCAGGAGTGGACGAGGCTGCGTTGACGATCTTCCTCTTCGCCCTCTTACTCCGGACGGGGATGAAATCGTCGTCGGATGAGTCGTCTCCCGAGGCTGAGTACAGCTCTGTGTCCTCGGTGTCACTGGGCAAGTTTCCCCTCTTCCTGGCTGTGGACGGCCGAGATGACTGCAGGCCCAAAGGTCCTCTGGAATGCTTCGCGTCCGTGGCCGCAAGACGGGAGCCGAGGCACCAGGAAAAACTGAAGGTTTCACCGAAAAATTCAGACAGCACAGAGAGAAGCGTTTGGTGATGATGATGATGCCTCTACCATGGCTCATACCCACTCAGGCGGATTGGCCAAGAATTCATGATATGATATGAGGGACTCCACCTTGAGGAGTCCCTCAAGATGGAGTGCTAAGCCCGAACCTGCTCAACCTGATCCTCATTAGACTAGTGGACAACCAGCCTAGCAGAGTACGACTCTCCATTTATGCTGACGACATCTGTAGCTGTGACGCGGCTTCAACTTCGCACTGGGCTTCAGAAGGCAACCACAGTGACATCGCGCTACCTGCGTAATCAAGGACTCGAGATCGCAAGTGAAAAGTCTGCAGTCGTGGCATTCACCAGAAAGCCAATGTCAGCTTATGGCGTATCAATTAATGGGCAATGTGTGTCGTACAGCAGGAGTCACAGGTTTTTGGGTGTTATAATCGACAGAAACCTGTCTTGGACCCCACACGTCAACTATGTGAGAAAGCGGCTGAGTTCTATTTGTCACTTGTTCAGGTTTACTTGCAGGAAAAAACTTGGGGAGTGTCCATAAAATCTATGTTACAGCTGTACCGGGTATTGTTTATTCGGTTCCTGCAATACAGCCTTCCTGCAATATCCAATACTGGCAAAACGAACCTGCGCACGATCCAAAGCATCCAAACCCAGGCTCTTAGGGTATGCCTTTGTTTACCTCGCTGTGCATGAACCGCTGAAACCATCGCGATTGCTCAGGATTATTCAATCAAGACGCAAATCACCGTTGAGACCAAGTGTACCTACCTCCGGCAATATGCCAGGAACCCCTCCCACCACCTGGCAAGCCTCGCTGCTGAAATGCTCCGTACGCCATTTAGTACAACTGTATATGCCCATCGTTCATCGTTCGCAACAGGGTGTGCGCCTGCGGAAAAGCCGGACTTTCCTCCGTGGTGCTTGTACCTTCCACAAGTACGTCTCGAAATTCCAGGACTGCAGAAGAAATCAGCTTTACCTGCCCCAGCACTAAAGCAACTGAGCCTATTTTTCTTGCACGAAGCCTACAACAACCACGTGCACATCTACACCGACGGGTCGACCACTGTGTCCAGTCCTGGCGGTGTGGTGGTGATACCAGCACGAGAAATAACACTAAGGCTCAAAATAACCCACGTAACAATATCTACGGCGGCAGAACTTACGGCTCTGCGTTGTGCCCTAGAGTACATCGATTCTGAGAGACCGTGCAAATGGGCTGTTTTCTGCGACTCAAAACCGGCGTTGCAGTGTGTGCGGTCAGCTCTCAGACGCGGATGCCACGAACAACTTACATACGAAATTCTCAGGATCCATCACCGCGTCAAAGAAAAAGGCCACGAGATTGACTTTCAGTGGCTACCTGGTCACTGCGGGATCAGTGACAATGTTTCTGCAGACAACGCGGTCGTACATCGCATGAACAAGAGACTACCGTTCCGATTCCTCTTTCTAGTACAGACGCTGCTAGGCAGCTTCGTCACCTGGCTCGTAGTCTATGCTTGGCGGAGTGGAACACGCCGAGCATAGGACACACTCGACTACATTAAATCAACCCAACGCTGGAACTCCGACCTCCAGCCGGACTTCGTCGGCGTGAAGCCTCACTTCTTGGTCGGCTTTGGTTGAGGGTGGCCTTTACGAAAGCATACACGGCAATAATTGGAGTGATCGACAGTTCTGCATGCGAGGTCTGCGGCACCGAGGAAGACATTGATCATCTGTTATGGCGCTGCCCCCGATTTGCCTCTGAAAGACGAACGCTTTCTGATGTGATGCCATGACTGGACGATCGGCCGCTCTCCATGCAGATGCTGCTGGAGCACCGTCCCCATCGCTCGTCGACCAACAAGGCAGTCAAAGCGCTATTGTGTTTCTTAAGGACCACGCTCCTTTGTGAACGTCTGTGACTATTGCGCAGTGCCAACGCCACATAAGTTTCAGCGTATTTGATGATCATTTCTTATTTGTCTTTTTTTTCTTCTTTTTTTCGCTCCGTTCTCTTTGTCTCTCTCATCTTTCTACTCTCCTTTCCCTTTTCCCCCGCTGTAGGGTAGCCAACCAGACTGCTGTCTGGTTAACCTCCCTGCCTTCTCCCTTTTGTATTCCTTCCTTCCTTCAAGTATTTAATATTGATAATAAAATGAAGAAAAAACGTACACAAAAAACGGGAAGAGTGCAATAATTGTTCAGATCAGACACTATATTCCCGATATTCATTAGAATTACAATAACAGACAAAAAAACTTACAAATTTTCTGTTTTGAGATTACTCATTACTGCTATAATAATAATTAAAGTAGGGATTCAGAGTCGCATCCGTTTTGTTTCCTGGAGGTAACTGCTAACGGCATCAAAAGCGTTCCGGTGGCTGAAGCCCAGAGCCGAAGCACCAAAGGTAAGTACATTGTCTATTGTGAAGCTCAGGCCCAGGTTAGCGAATGGCATAACAAGAAGTCTTTTTTCTTAGTAAGCTGTAACGGCGACATAACAAAAAAATAGTGCTCTAGTGATTCGATTTCTAAACAAAAGTTGCATAGGGGTTATACCGCCAGACCAGCCTGTGTGCATACAGGTTTAAAGGGGGCACACGGCACCGTAGTCTAGTTAATATGACTTCCAGTTCTCTAGTATGACGCCACTGAACTTTCCACGGAAATTTTTAATGTCTAAATTCTGTCCATGATGTTTTTTGATTATATGGCGTCTCTTAGAGTCAAAATTTTCTATATCTTATCGCAGTTATACTGGCCACTACAGGAAGAACCGAAAGTACTGGACCATTCAATGCTGCTTGTGCTAGTGAGTCAGCAATTTCATTTAATTCTAATCCACAATGGCCAGGTACCCATAATAATTTTAGGAGCTTCAGCTGTGGAGGAACTAGTGTAAGGAACGTCTTTAAGGCAATTGATTTAGGTGAAGCTGTAAGCGACGTACATACTGACGGGGAGTCTGCAACTATTACTGCGGTATGGGTGTTCAAAGATAGCTTGCGTAATGCTAGAGTGATTGCCAAGAGTTCAGCTTCAAAAACAGGGGTGAAGTCCGTAGGCTTAATGAAAATGACCAGCCAAGTGAAGGGTAGTAAATACCTACGCCTGCCGAGACTTTCATCCACTCAGCCAAGGATCAAGCTTTTAGCAGAAGCGGGTATTCAGCTTAGACATGAACAGGCGACGAAAGTTCGCCTGTCCCGGGAAATCAGAACTCGCATCATGGTTGACCCCGTTCCATGGAACATCCACCCAGTGCACAACGAGGGTAGAAGGGTGGCGAGAGCCAACGCCATCCTTAAAAAGATCAATCAGCACAAATTAGAGGCCCTCTTTGTCGATGCTGCCAGATATCACGGTGGAGATAAGTTCGTTGTTTCGGTCGTGGACGCGGGAGGCAACCTGGTTAATTCAGCCTCGATTTATACTAAATTTGCCCATGTGGCGGAGGAAGCGGCGACCGCTCTGGCTTTTCACAGCGCAAAAGACACCGCTGTTGTCTTCTCGGACTCGCGCACGGCAGTTAGATCTTTCTCGAACGCCCTTGTGTCTGAACAGGCGCACCGTATTGTGACCAAAGCACTTCAAGGAATCCGGGAGTGCAGCAAAGGTGGGTACCACATCACGTGGTTCCCAGCCCATCTAGACAACTCAGTTAACCCGCTCGGATGTAACCCTAACGAGCAAGCTCACCGAATAGCGCGCGATTTCACGTACCGCGCTGTCGCGCATAGCCAGGCTCGTAACGAGGTCGACATCTCTAAAGATCCGTTATGTACTTTTCATGAAATTGTTTCCCATTACCGTCTGGCCAGGCAAAAATTTCCACCTCCCCACCCCAAATTGAACAAGCCCCAGGCAAGCACATTCAGACTTCGCCAAACCCGTTCATATCCCACTCCTCGGTCCCTCAATAGGATAGACCCCCATTATTCACCGTCGTGCCTCAAATGTGGCCACGGCTCGTGTTCTTTCGCTCATATGCTCTGTCTGTGCCCAGCCCTTAATGCCTCTCTACCCATAACGAAGGAACAATGGGATGAATTCCTGACAAGCAACAGTCTCCACTCCCACCTCCAGGCCGTCCAGAGGGCCCACGACATAGCGACGGAGCTTCGACTTCCGGTCCCATCGTGGGCGGAGCCACCGACTTGTTCTGGGGGGGGGGGGGGGGGGGGGGGGGGGCTCTGGCTCCTCTCAGTATCAGTTCCTCAGGACTCAAATAAAGTTCTTGTCATGTCATGTCATGCCTTTTCGTATAGCAGACACTTCGTCGTCGTCTGTCCTACATAACAAAATTTATGTATACACACATACAAAGATGAAAATGTGAGCTAATTACAAAGCGGTGGATAGAGCATTGAAAAGTGGGAACACATAAAAACGAAACAGTATTCTTGAATGCAGGCACAATATCATTAAGAAAAGAAACAAAACAAGAAAACGAAAAGAATGAGAGAAACGAAGAAAAAAATGAAGGGAGGTTAACAAGAAAAGAAAAAAACACCTAAAGCAAAGGGGACGAGTACTTTATAGCTCACGGAAGATTAGAATGTGAAAACGATTGGAACTGGGATAAATGATTTACAATAATACCCTTAGGAAGGCTGTTCCAGTGCACGGAGGTGTGGGGAAAAAAGAATATTGAAACACATTCATGTGGCCTGGCAGCGCGTTTTAAGTATCTCACACACATGATCACAACGTGCGGAGTTGAAGTGGGGGGAGGGATGTACAAGTTTTTATTTATTCCTGTGAGATCAGAGTAAATTCGGAAGAAACGTTCTAGTTTCATTGTCAGGTGACCTTAAGCTAGGGTTTTCCAGCCAAGGTTGTTTTTAATAATGAATTGCTGCTTCTATAGTTGTAATTACCAGTGACAAACATGGATGTACGATTCTCGTTACGCTGAAGTTTATTATTAAGACAAGAGGTGTCGGGGTCCCATGCTGCGCTACCATATTCAAGTATTGGGCGAAGATCCATATTATAAACTTGTTCTTTAACACCTTTTTTTTAATTTGAACATACTGCAGGCTCAATCGGCCCATGCAGGAGTGGTTACAGAAATAAACATGAAAAAAAAATGACAATCATGAACAGAAATGAATGGCTTGCACTTGAGTAACAAATGATTCTACGGTAGTACAATTCACAACATTCTCAGGTAATTTATTCCAGTGAGAAATTGCTGAGGGGAAGAGTGAATATTTGTGCGTGTTAACGCGGCCTGAAGGTTGTTGATTGTTTGACTGTGGTTAGTTCTTGATGAGTGTTGCAAAGGATGACGTATATAACGTGACTTTGGAATTTCGAAATGATCGTAGGACAAAAGATAAATGAATTTAAGCTTAGAAACTATTCTTTGTTGGGAAAGTTGTTCAAGGTTTGCTTTCGCTAAACGCTCATAGACACTGCATTGTCTAGAATACACAGAGTAAATGAATCTAGCGGCTAGTTTTTGTATGCGTTCAATTTTATCAGTTAAGTGGTTTTGGTAAGGGCTGCAGATTAAATCAGCATACTCTTATGAGGGTCTAACAATTGTTTTGTAGGCATTTAATTTCACATGTGGTGGAGTGTTACGTAGCTTCCTTCGTTAGAAAGATAGTCTGCGTTCGGCAGTCTGACAAATGGAGGAGATGTGAGGTTCCCTATTAAGATTAGACGTGAGGATAAGGCCCAAGTAGTTTACTTGATGGTATTTTTCGAGTGCGGTGTTAACAAGGGTATAATTAAAATTGATTGGAGTCTTCTTGTTGGTGAATGTAATACACTTGGTTTTTGACGCGTTAAGTCTCATGCCCCATGTATTGCACCAGTAACAGATAGATTGCAGTGAATTATTCAGTTGTATTTGATCGCTTGGATGACGTGCTATTGTGTACACTACACAATCATCGGCAAAGAGCCGCATTTGGACTATTCCCTGAACATTGAACTGGATATCATTAATATACATGAGAAATAGAATGGGAGCAAGAACGGACTTTTGCGGAACCCCTGAGTAGACATGAAGTTGCTGGGAAGCATGTTTTCCAATGGACAGGATTTGCGTTCGATTTGTCAGAAATGAATGGGGACTCGGGGACTTTGTAAAAATTGCGTCTCATGGGGTTAAGCATTCGGGAATTATTTAAGGTGACATGTTCAATGTGTTTTGTCCCGGTCAGATTTTCTGAAAAATAAACCCCAAGATGTGTGTAATATTGCACCCGTTAAATGATATATTGTCCAAGGAAATAGTCTGATCTGATGAGGAAACGTTTGCGGGTGAAAGGTTGACATTTAGCACTGTTGGAAGACAAACGCCATTTGTAACACCAACTTTGAATTGTGCGTAAATTGGTTTTAAGGCTATTAACATCGTGTTCGTTTGTTACGTTCCTATAAATGACGCAGTCATCTGCATATAATGTGACATTCCAGTGTAGACCCTGTACGATATCATTGATATCAACCAGAAGTAACAAAGCTCCTAAAACAGATCCTTGTGGCACACCTGAAGCACCGGTTATTTCAGTTGACCTAACATCATTAAACAAAACATGCTGCGTTCTTCCAGAAAGGTAAGTTCTAATCCAATCGATTATAGCAGGATGAACGCAGAGAGACGATAATTTACATGAACAAATCATGTGGGACAGTATTCAAAGCCTTTTTGAAATAAAAAAATACTGTCTACTTCAAATTCAGAATTACACGAGTAAAAAAAAGTTCATAGCAAAATTCAACTAATTGCGTTGTGCAGGACAAGCCAGCCCTGAGGTAATGTTGAGCGCATGACGAGAAACTACTGCTTTGGAAGTGTCTCATCACTTCCAAAGCGCATTGAACCCAGACCTTGTGAATGGTAAGCACATGCTCTACCACAGAACCACGCCATTGCGCGGAACTGCTTCCCAAAATGCCTTATACGAATGTCATGTAGGGCGAGCGGTCTCATTAACGCATGTAATGTTGTGCGGCAGAAACACAGAATCGCGCCAGGCGAGAAGACATGTGAATGGCTCACCCATTAGAAAGCACTCAGGCTTACTTTGCAATCATTATCGGCAAAAGCATCCAAAAAGTAAGAATCTGCGTAGGTTCGCGTGTTGGTAACGGAAGCGCAGTGGTTACGTCTCTGATTCGAAAAAAGGGAAATATTATGGCGTAATGGCCCCTTCGTAAGTGTACTCTAAGGAAGCATTCTAGGATAGTTATAAAAGGCCAATATTATTGTCACGTTCTCTTCTTTTGCGGCATGGTTGAGGTGTTCACCGAGAAGCAAAGGGAGGCTACTGATTGAGAAGGCGATGCAAGGGGGGGGGGCGATTACCCGATCGTGTTCTGTTGAAGCGAAGCGCAAGCGTCCTCTAACATTTTGAAAGCCTTGCGTTCGGGTGCGGAACCTTGTTACCGGCTTGTTACCGGCTGGGACGACTCGGAGTTACGTCAAAAACTGGTTGGGGGAGCTTGAATCGTGGGAATGAATTAGGTGAATCTTTCAGGGGAAAGGGGGTTGCTGGCGTCCAAGATTTCTTCTATGATGGCGAAATTCGTGCTTTTGTTGAGTGGTTTGTACTGGTTGTTCAAATATTTGAGCATAACCGTCGCTTTCGATCCGCGGAGCTTGGCTATCCATCTTACGACTTCAAATCTCGCGGTTGACCAACAGGTGCTGGTCGCCCTCAGTGACGCCGTCTTTGTCTGCGTATTTGTGAGTGCCAACTGGAAGGATGACACTGAAGTAAGGTGGAATGGTGATCCGCTCTTCAAGCACATTGAACTGGTTGGCTCTGCATAGTGAAAAAGAAAACAGCGTGCCTTTTAACAGCGGAGCTGCTTAAGCTCGGAGTAAAACAGGTGCTGTATAAAACTCGCCAGATATTCGCTTCAGATAGCAGAGCATAGCATAACCACGTATAGTGTAGTATACATAGGGGGTGGGTAAGGTCAGTAAGGGTGAGGAAGAGTGATGCGCAGGTGAGCAGGAAGGAAATAGGAGGGGGAGAGGGTAAATGATGGCGTAGCTTTGCATAATATAGGTTAGCAAAGGTATGGGAGAGATGCCAGGGTAAGGAGGACTGATGTAAGGTTGAGGACGGGGGCAAGGAGAATGCGAGAGGGTACACCATAGCAATGCCATGCACAGTATAGCGTACCAAAGGGTGTCAGGGTGAGCACGAAGGATGTGAGGCTTAGGAGACGCCAAAGGATAAGAGAGCCCAATAGAGGAAGAGACAAAGTGCTTGTCTCTGTCTTTCCTTTTAGTATTGTTCCCTTATCAAAAAGTCACCTTTGTTACAAAGCGAGTGCAATGCTGCGTGCGAACTATCCACCGAAGAATGTTTCAGGCTATTTGGACACTGGGGAAACCCCTCCCCCCCCCCCTCAATGCGGAGAACTTATTTGTCACCCACACCTGCCGTCTTCCGGACCGGGCGCCGCCACCTGCGGCTGCGGCAGCGACGCAGAGATGCCTCTAAATGGCACTTACTGGTCTTTCAGATATGTGGGGAAGGCTGTTTTGCGCGACAAAATGCTGTAGTTTGTCAAAACTTGACATGTTCAGAAGGAACCCCCCCCCCTCGACCTGTCTCTCTTGATGGACATGGAGAGAGTGTGAAGTGGACGTCCTTCCTTGAAGGCGGGTACCGTGGGCGTTGGAGGGACGAACCCTTCGAACGGACGCTCTTGGACGTTTCTAATTAAGGCAGTTCCCCAACTATGAATATCAGCTGTATATAATTAGCCGCGAGCCCCCGCTTGGCGAGAATCTGTCAGTTTACAAGATGTAAACGAACTTCTCTTGAGTTTCTTCGTCACCAGTCTCCTTCTGCCTCGGCTCTCTGCTCATTACGTCCATGAGCCAAGCGGTTCGAGTTCTCCGCTCAACACGCTGCTAACCGCTGGTAGGCTCTTGCAGTAGGTCAGTCCGCAACACCTTGTTTTCTTTTCCTTCACATAGGCTCACAGTGGTGTCTTTTAATATGACCCTGTTTCCCGCAATACTTTTTTATGATTAAAGGTATAAATTTAACAATTACTGCACCACGCTAGCTATTGACGTACGGGCCACGTGTTCAGACAATCATGAGATGATTCCCCTCATATTGAGACCATGTTTAATCGGTGGCGTGAGTTATTTCGTAGTGTACAAGTTTCTCTCGCCGTGATGTACCACCAAAACCATCCAGGTGTGAACGTAGTTTACCGTTCACCTCCCGAGCATTATAAATTGCATACTCGCTAATTTTATATTCATTTGTACACTTTGTCCCCGTCTTCTTTGCGCCTTATCCGTTTTTTTCCCCTTAAAAGTATGAACCAACTATCTCAGCAACAAGCACTTTAGACTTATAAATTGTAGTTTGTTGCAGGTTATTGTAGTGTTTTATCCCAATAGCTTATGCGAGATTCCAAGGTAATCAATCTAGAATCAATATAATTCACTGTTTATTCCAACATCGCTTCACTTGACTTCACTGTTTCAAGGGAAGAGCTTTTTAAATTCGTGATGGTGTGCCTCTACATGCTGGATGCGGTTGCTTTAACAATTTCACCATGCTCATCGGGTAGACCGCTAGAATCATATTTAAATCCGTACTACATTCTACGTCACTGCTTAGCTTGATACCGTAAGAACGTGAAAAATGTCACAGTTTCGCCACTAGGGCAAAGCAATGAATGCGACAGCAGGAAATTAGAATGTCACACAAAGAACGACAAGGAGCTCGGTACTTGCAGCGCACCGCTTCAGCACAAAGAACGACGCTCAAAGAAGAACGTAACAACTGTCACAGTTGTTACGTCTTTGCGTTTGAGCAACGCGCTGCAAGTGTCCACAATGCAGAAGCCCACCCTGTTTGATATTTCTTTTTCTTTTAAACTGCAGCACGTGGAATGACACCTCTGCGTCTCCCAGCACGCGGTGGCGTCTGCCGCTAAGTGTGCCCGGTGTTCTTTTTTTTCCTTCTATATCATGAGTGGGTACAGAAGGGGGGACACTTTTTCGTGCGCGTCTCAAGGGCAGTTTTCAATCTGAGGGAAAAATGTAGGAGCGTTCCGTGATAGAAAACACGCTTAAGCTCCTCCGAGATCGGCTGTACCACGAGCGGTAAATGGTGCATATGAATAGCTCGCCGTTATATCGCGGGCACAAGCATGGCGCGTGGTTGTTTTGGTTAGCGCAGCGACTGCGGAGCGAGGGGTCGCTGGTTCGAATCTCCGGTCAGGTGTTTTGTAATTCTTTTCCACTAATTAATTTTTTCTTTGTGCCTTTTTTACATATATAAATGCATCCGCATATCCAGGACATGACGGCGACGGCAAAAATCAGCCAAGAGTGTCCATATAATTGCTATCGCAATAAAACTCGCACATACATAAGCAAAAGCAAATAAATCAGCATCCGAACACACAGGTTATTTCAATCTCAGAGGCGCAACAATCAAAATTTTCAAGATAAACCTAAAGATAAAATGTGCCTTGCTGCTACTCCACTATGCCCATTAAAAGCGGTCGTTGCCAACAGTTGCTTCGAAACCTGCGGCTCTGTGATGAGAATCTGAAAGTTATGGGAGCTAGTGCCGGCATTCTGGGCGCACTATCCAACTGCGGATACTGGCGAGCAGGATTTCTAGCAGAAGCCGAAGAAGGCGTTACGATTCTTGGCGGTCTGTCTTGGACAATTAGCGTCAGTGCATAGTTCACCACGTGGATGTCTTTTTAAGCATACGCATATAAGTAAGCATACGAAGCACCGTCAGCAATCGGATTAGAAGAAAGAAATTCGGGAGCCCTTCGCCAATCGGGAAGATGGAGCGAGCTAAGCTTGGCGCGGTCGTGCCCGACATACTGCTTTTAAATGCGAAACATTTCTTAGCGAACCTTGGCGAATTTGAGCGTATCTATCTATCTATCTATCTATCTATCTATCTATCTATCTATCTATCTATCTATCTATCTATCTATCTATCTATCTATCTATCTATCTAGCCGCCTACGACTTTGTGCTCTTCAGGCCGTATCGTTAATGGGATTTATACCAAAATTGGTATGGCATAACATGACTGCATGACGAACATGAATGACTGGTCATATCGTGAAAATCACGAATAACGGTATCGTTTACACGCCAAGGCCGTGGTGCTCCTGCGGCCGTTTCCTTAACTTGATATATGCAAAAACTGTAATGATGAGATATTTCTCCATGACCAACATAAATGACAGGTGGTAATATGAAAATCATGATGCGCATGTCATGTACAACATGATTTACATGCCACGCTCATGGTGCGCAGACGGCCGTTTCGCTAGCTTGATATACACCAAATTTGGTATTGCGCAACGTGACTGTATGACGAGAATAAATGACAAGTGGTAATATGCAAATCGTGACATGTCATGTGCGACATGACTTGCGCGCCACGCTCATAGCACTCTCGCGGCCGTTTCGCTATCGTGATATACACTAAAATTGGTACTGCGTGAAGTGACTGTATGACGAACATAAATGACTGGTCCTAACATGTAAATGATGACATGCATGTTATGTACAGCATGCCTTCATCCCTGCTGGCTGCTTTGCACCACATCGATTCCCACAATGCTTGGGATCTGCCGGCTTTTCCTTGTTTCTTTCTTCATCGGTAGGGGCCGTCCCCGGAATGCTATTTTCCGGAGTAATCGACATGGTGTCTTCGTGCTGTTTGCAGCGTTCGTCAGCGTGTTTAACAGCCGAACGAAAGGGTCATCACACGGTCATAGAAACGCGGTTTAGGATTTCAATGTTATCGAAGCGGGAATTTTCAGGAAATGTGGAATTCCTGATAGCGATTATCCAGAAGATATCTTTCAGTCCACGAACACGAAATATGGCGAAGAAGTGCCGACAGCAAGTCTACTGCTTCCGAATTCTTTTTTGCATCGTGGGTAGAACGCCTTCATATATTTCAGTTCAACTTACAATTGACCAGCATGGGTGTGTGGCCAGTGTTCAGGGCACTCGCTTTCGAACCGCGGGGACCCGGATTCAAACCGCGGCCCTGGAAAGAAAATTGTTCAAGTTAAGGTTATTTGACTGACCTGCGTTGCCTGTCGTATTATATATAAAAAAAGAAAAGCTCATCCACACCCACAGCTGGCGCGGGCGCACAAGTGAAATAAAACAATAAAACAAAACAAATACGACAAACTTTTTTTCCGGGGCTGTGGTGTGAATCCGGCTCCGCGTGGCATAAAAGCTTCTGCCATGAACACTGAGCCACGCGCACGTGCTTGTCCAATGTGAACTGAACTGAAACATACGAATACATTCTACTGACGATGCAAAAAACAATTGGGAAGCAGTACACTCGTGTGGGCGAATCATTGCCATATTTCGTACTGGCGGACTAAAACCAACCTGCTAGACAAAGTGTAAGGTCGGTATACGGAATCGCACTACCGCTGAAATTAACATGAAAGATACCATGCCGACTCCGCCCGAAGGCAGTGTTCCAGGGGCGGTCGCTACCTGTAAGGAAAGAAGAAAGCAATATGTCAGGGATGCCCACGCCAAACGTCGTTTGCCTTAATTTCGCCGATTGGGGAAGAGCTTTTTTTTCTTATTGTGTAAAATAAACCAAAGTTTTCTATGCCGGGGTCCACCAAGACTTTGCTGACAATAATTCCACCCGGAAGTGACGTCGGTAAAATGTAAGCGAACATATGACAAAGAAAAAAAAACAGAAAATTTGTTTTGTTCATTTGGATCACCTGGGAAAGAAACCCATGAATGACCTCTCGGTCAACAGCCACAGATGCCCGGCGTTCCACTCACTGCGCCACCTACATTTTTCATCACCTTTTTCGACCCATATGCACACGGCTTTACAAGCGCGCCTTAGATCTCTCACACCTCCGACTTAGGCTTCTGAACGATGAGGACAGACCCACATGAGGGCGCAAGTGTTTTGGTACCTAGGTGACCCGAGAAGTCATATGACCATGCTGCACGTCTATGTGGCGATGAAGGTGGTATTTGATCACTATAACACGGATTTGTGTTCGTCTGAAGTGGCAATGATACTTCTTCCTTTGGCAATTCTTGCGCTTGGAGCGTATCGACACTGTCTAAAAGATATTGTTCAACCTCCCGTTTATTACCTGCAATTACCACAGTAACCTTCTCAGCGAAAATATTTTTATGTGCAAAATAAATGTACACTTTCTTCTTGTTTCACTGGTGTTCGTAAGTGATTCGAGTGATTTGCTAACAATGCTATTACTAGCATAGTTAAATTTCTTGTCACCAAGAATGCCGATGTCGGTGTTCAATGCTTGTTACCCCTGCTCTGATGTAGTGTAGCTTTTTTTTGCGTTTGATAAGTGTATGCGTATCATTATTACCAATTATGTACTTTGTAACAACCTCCCGCCCCCCCCCCCCCCCCCCCCCAACTTCTGTAATGTCTTGATGCGGCGGAGCGTACTGTGAAAAATAAATAAACAAATAAATAAATACATAAAAATAAACAAATAAATAAATAAACATTCAGTTTCAGAGCACTGAAACTTTATTTACAACATTATGCTGCACTTAAAAAAAATCTCTTTACGGAGTATCAGCTTCCCAGAAATAAAAAATTAGGGGGGCCCTTAAGCTTCGCCTTTAAGAGTTGAACGCGATAGCGATATCCGGTCCCTTGTGCGTACTTCAATCACTTAGTGCACACTATGTAATGCGTAGCGTGCTTTAAACCACGAGCAATTATGGGCGGGAAATGCTGGAAGCGTTTTTGAAGTTGCTATGCACCCACTACGTGGTCTTAAGGGAGTACGCGCAGTGGCGTGCGTGCCTTCTGTAATGGTTACACGGCTTTGAACTGCAATGTAGTTATTATATTCACATCTTCTGACGCCCGATGGCAATGTACGCTTGTACCATGCAATATTACTGCGATATTACATGTTGTATTGTGACGCCTGTATACAGGACGCGCGTGTTTGGAAAGCGTGAAAGTTATTTTCACTGCAATTCCAAGCAGAAGAAGTTATTTTATATGTAGTCACAAGCAGAAGCGTGGCTGCGTGGTAGAACACCTGCTTGCCACGCAGACGACCCGGGTTCGATCCTCATTCGGACCCGGAAATTTTTATTATTTATTTTATTTGCATCTTTCTCGATTTTTCGGTCACGGACAAGATGACGATTTTTCGCTCACAACCAACGACGCCGCCGCCGACGCCAGAATTTCTGCGAAACGAGCTCTTTAACGCTATCGCGTTAAAAACAAAGTATCCTGGTATCTCTGTTCCCGTATCTGTATTGCTGGATACTTTTGTATTCTGGTATCTGTGTTCCCGTATCTGTATTGCTGGATACTTTTCTCGTTTTTTTTTGCAAAAGTATTTTTGAAATATCCCACTACATCGAGGACAAATGTATCTCGGTATCTGTATTTTAGGCTTCCAAACCACCAAATATTTCGATATCTGAATTCCCGAATGCTTTTCCGAGTTGGTTGGTTGCTTGGTTCCTTATTGTTTTGGCGCAACCCACCTCGGGGAATAGGCTATGAAATCGGACGGTGTCTTGCTTAAGAAACTAATTCACATTACTGGAGTATTTGTGCCCAGCCCTGCTATTAACCTACCCTAGGAAAACATCTCGAAACCGAGAAAAGCAGAACTAATACTGTGTCAGCACTAGAAAAAAAAATTGGCCGTGTATCTGCGTGCCTCGCTGCAAATGTCGTCGAAAGACGATAGTCTTGTGCCGACCGTACTGCATGAGTACCACAGTTTAATACCTGGGCTAGCCGCCGGGCTCGTTTTTCGGACGGTTCCCGGGCACGCTTGAGACGGACGCCGGCGCTTCTCCGCTGAAATTTGGTCGTCGGTCTTTTCTCTGCGTTCTCTGATCATGTCTTGTTGAGTGGATCGTATTTCATCAAGCGGCCATATATGCTTTGCCTTGCCTGAGACAGCGCTTTTCTACGTTGAATCAGCCGCATCTGGCTGGCATTGATAAAACAGAAGAGGACGCCATCTGCAGCGCTGTCGGGGAACATCGGCTTGTGTTGAACTATGCTGCTGCCAGGTGGCAGCACTACAGCGTCGAAGTTAAATCACTGGGCAGAGACTTGTTTTATACACAGCGGCGCATTTTCAGCGCCGCGTAATAAACACTAGGATCTTTATAATTACGTATCTATAGATTTTTGTTTTAAAGGAGCACTGTGAATAGTACTAAGGTATTGATGATGTGCCTCAGATATGCGTAATATTTGATTTTTAATTGCCCACGCTCACCCGTATGAACACATGCTCCTCGGTAAAGATTGGAGGTCGTAAGGCAGGGGCTTAAACTTTGGCCAGCTAGCTGAATCGTGCGACGTGCCGACAAACAGAGAAACAGGCCAATATTTCTCCGTTGAGGTCTCCCAAGAAAGACTATCGTCTTTAATAAACGCATCGCACAGTAGAATGGTCCCACCACCATCCTTTTCGGTTCGAGGCAGTGCTCGAGAATATTCATTTGTGTCACCAAGACATTCGAGCCTCTCCGGCTGTAATGGGACACAATGTCGACGCTCTAGAAACCGCAGTGATTCATTTCTTATTCCAGAGTATGGCGCGGAAAAGACGCAGCATCGAAAGAAACTGCGGAGCATACTTTATTGGTACGGGCCAAATTTGGGCTTTAGAAATGCTTTTAACAATTTTCATCAGGTGTAGACCGTAATGATGGCTAATAACGAGCACCACGAAAAAAAAATAACCACCACCGAGTGAGACTCGAACCCACGACTTTTAGGCGCTCACCTGATTGCGAAGCGGACACGTTACCGAGTACACCACGCTGTAATTTTTTTACTTTCATGGTATTTATTAAAGTGAGTATTAGAATGCAACATCAAGGGCACAAATACAGCAAACAAAAATGCAAGCACATAGCGACAATAAGCGCTCAAGCGTTACTAAGGAAACAGTCGATGGCTTGCACAACGTGCAGTAGAACCGCGAGTTTTTCACATTGTGTTATAGAGGAAAGGTGGTGAGGCCGAGCACCTCACCAAGATGGGGTACCAGTCCGGTCTAAAGTCTAGTTCGTCATAAATGTCCTTAGGTGAAGAGCCATTCGAATAAAGTGTATGCTTGAAGAAGTAGTGGGTTCTGCATTACGGTCTTGCACAGCGGTGGTGTCTTCCATAAGCTGTGCATACCCATGAGGGAAAACATATCATATGGCACTTCATCAAGCAATGTTGGTAGGAGATAACGTATGGTGTGACAATTAATGACAAAACTTTTAGATGCGAAGCATCTTATGCTCAGGGGCTATGTCCGTCCCTCCCGCGTCCCCCGTCCCGCGTCCGGCCACTTTCATGAAGTAGGGAAGCACCCATTATGCGAACCAGAACACTGTAGTAATATAAAGGCCGTCAACCCTACAACAGTCATCAGAGTCATGGCCGAGAGCACAGAGAGGCTGCTTAGCAATGGCTAGGCAGGTGGTGTCTGTCGCCCAGGTTGACCCCATTCCTTGAGTCATGGCCGAGAGCACAGAGAGGCTGCTTAGCACTGGCTAGGCAGGTGGTGTCTGTCGCCCAGGTTGACCCCATTCCTTAATCTTGCTTGCATGTGTTTGGAGGGGGCTTAGTCCGTCCCTCCTTCCCGCTTCCCATACCACCACAGCGCATGCGCATCCCCTCCCCTCTCTCTCCTACGCTCACCCCCTTCCTCTACTCTACGGAGCGTCCCACACCCCCCCCACAGCGCATGCGCGTCGCCTCCCCCTATCCTCTCCTACGCTCACCCCCCTTCATCTACTCTAGGAATCATCTACGGAGCGGCGCCCGCGTCCCACAGCGCATGCGCGTCCTCTCCATTCTCTCCTCTAGGAATCCTCTACTCTACGGAGCGGCTCCGGCGTCCCACACCTCTAGGAATCCTCTACTCTACGGAGCGACTCCGGCGTCCCTCAGCGCATGCGCGTCCTCTCCCCCTCTCTCCTCTAGGAATCCTCTACTCTACGGAGCGGCTCCCACACCCCCACAGCGCATGCACGTCCGCTCCCCCTCTCTCTCCTCTCCTACGGTCCCCCCCGTCCTTTCCTTTAGGAATCCTCTACGGAGCGGCGCGCACGACAGGTGGTGTGACAGCTGCATACTCCGCTGGGGGCGCCGCGGCATGAAAATTACGGAGCGCGCGCGCCTCATTCTCTCTCCTGTGCAGCGCCGCGAAGAGCGCCTGGACCGCTGCCGTGAAATGAGAGCGGCGACGTTCCTCCCGCTCCGCTGAAGCTAATTATCTCCCCCGCTGCTTCGCATCCACACATGGTTCCCTTTAGTGGGAGATGGAGAATTTTTTTTTCAGTGCTCGCTGAAGGACATCCCAGAACAGGATAGCGTCTTTGCAGCTAACAACAAATCAATCTTCTATTGTTTCCGGCACATCACATAGACGACATTTAACAGAACAAACAAAAATACCTTTTCTTTTTAACCATGTGTTTACCGGGAGTGTTTCATAGTGAAGCTTATAGAAGAATGTTTTTCAATTCGGCGGGATATACATTTTGCGCACTCGTTTCAGCACATCATGGCCAGGAAGATCGGCGTACAATAAACGGTACAACGGAGGCGGGAAGAGCATAGTTAGTAGATCCTTATACAGTACCTTGCGCTATACTGTGTACAGGTATTCTATGGAAAAGCGAGCTTTAAGGAACCGAACTGCGAGGTAAACTTCCTGCATGAATCCCCACAAACACGGGCGATCGGAGAAGCTTCATGAAACAATTAAGTCTGGTAAGCAATCAACAAGTGTAACCTGCAAGAATGAACGGACTACGGGATGTGAATTGTCTCGAAAAAAGAAGAATCGTGACACTGTTTTCCATAAATAAAGATGTTTTAATCACAACCCACCCTCACTAACTGGCCTGAATATGTTGTCACGCCGCATGGGCTAAAAAGTCGAAGACCATATCATGGCAGCAAAAATTCGATGAAAGCAAAATGAATAAGTTGGAATACGTAATAAAACTTTGTTCCTAGGAAAGTATTGCAGGCTTCAGCTCTCCCAAATATTGAAAGTCGATGGGGAACAAATGTCTGGGCCTGTCGTTTAGGGACGCTTAGGGAAGCTTAGGGACGCGCTCCTTCCAGTAATGCCCACTGAATCTATACGCGTCTAGTGGTACACCGAGGTACTTTGGTGGTGTTCGTGTCCAATTAATTCCTGCGAACTCATTTGGCGTGCTACCCCACGATCCAAACCATAGTCCTAAACTCTTAGAGGCATTCAAAAGAGCTCCTGATACAATGATAAAAATTTTCAATTGTAGATACCACATTTTCTACGCTTGGTTTATCCGTGCAAAAGAAAGCGACATCGTCTGCATACGCTAATACTTTAGCTTCACTGCCTAATATACTGAAGCCGTGAATACAATTGGATTGTATTATGCTTAAGCACAGCGGTTCTAGATAAAGCGCAAACAGAAGTGGTGACATTGGGCATCCCTGTTTTACAGAAGAGTAAATAGAAACAGGTTTCCAGAGCTGACCATTAAAAATTAGACGTGTTGAACATTCATTATAACAAAGTTTGGCGCCTTTAAGCACAATTGAGCCAACATTGGCATGCTCAAGAAGAGAAAAAAGAAACGAATGACTAGCACGATCGAAGGCTTTTGCAAGGTCTACCTGTAGCATTGCAAGCTGTTTTTGATAACCATAGCGGCACTGAAGAACTGTACGAGCGACATGTATATGGTTTTGTATAGGTCGACGTCTAATTCCACATGTCTGATGAGGCCCAAATTGCAAATTGCGAATTCGCAAATTGCAACCTATTTGATAATCCTTTCGCAAAAATTTTGTAGTCCACGTTTGACAGCGATATTGGCCTGTAACCTTCGACGGAGCGAAGTTTTTCTTTTTCAGAGGTTTTCGGTATTAAAACAGTGTGGCTTTTCCTAAAAGATCGCGGTAGTGTCTGCATGTCATAACTTATTCGAAAAATATCCAGCAATATGGGAGACAGCGTTTTTGTGAAAGCTTTGTAAAATTCAGCTGATATACCATCAGGGCCAGGTGTTTTCGATAAAGGTAAGTTGTCAGTTGCCTGCTCAATTTCCTGTATAGTAATGGGTCCATTAATGACTGCACAATCATCGCCGTTCAAGGGGCTCAAAAAGGAAACAAAACTAGACTTGAGGTGAACATCGGGATCATCAGAGACAGAACTAAATAAACTTTCATAGTACTTTTCAAACTTCAAAGTAATTCCCTTGTATCTGTTATTAGCGCAATGTTACAGTATAAGTCTGGAATCACTTTAGATATTGCATGGCGTTGTTCATCAAGTAGCGCTTGACGCGTCGGTTGCTCAGAATTCAAGGTGCGCCGCTTTCGAGATCGAATACGCGTCCCTCTCTAGCGGGCAGCATCATATCTTTGAAGTTGACACTTAATATTTTCAATTTCATTGATGTACGTTCCCGGAATTTCGCATTCCATCTCATACAGATTGCAGAGGCTCTTAAGAAGTGCATTTTCGTCATTCTTTCTATAGTAAGACTTAACAGCTCCAATTTCTATAGCTATCACACGAACTTCGTCTTTAAAAAGCTCCCAAGCAGCGAATATATGCAAACCAATTGTAAAAGATCGCCTCCTCACCGTCTGAACACGATTCATCAATTCCTGATCACAGAGGAGCTTCGAGTTCATCTTCCAGAGGGCCGCTGTGGGCGGAATTGTTTATGACGATTTTCACCAACTTGTGCAATAACAATGCAGTGATCTGAGAACGGCACTGCTTCAGGGCTACAGGACATTTCACGAGAGAGGAGTGATGAGGACACGTAAATCCGATCAAGGCGAGCATGCGAATAGCCCTGAACTCTTCATATGCCGTTACTCGATTCGAGACACCCATGTCAATTAGTCCTGCGTTATCTACAATACAGGATAAAAGCTCGCCACTCCTGTCTCGCCTACCATTAGGATTGTTACGATCATTAGCGTCACATACACAATTGAAGTCACCCATTAGTTCAGTGCATCTGTCAGAGTCAACTAAATTAGACATTTTTTTCGAATAACTCAAGTCGTTTCGAAACCTCATTGACCGCATATAGATTGATAATTCGTCACGACACTCCTTGCAACAAAAAATCACAGCATATATATCTACCCTCATTATCAACACTAGTACTGATTGCTGAACAGGGTAGGCTCTTTCTCAGAAGCAGCCAACAGCTCGCATATAAACCTTTTGCATGTGAAACACACACGTTATACCGAGCCACAAAAGGCCGCAGGGCCTTCTCAGTCTCTTCGTCGCTCTCGATCTTTGTCTTCTGGATGGCGATAACCTCGAGACGCTTTCGTTTGAAAAGTCTACGGAGCTGCGCCTGTTTCTGCGAAGACCTAAGGCCGCGTACGTTCAAGGTTGCAAAGATAAGTCGCTCAGACGGCGCCATGGTGACTACCTTGTATTGCGCTTACTGTCCCATGTGATCAGTGCTGAGGGTTGATGGTGAAGCTTCCCTTGAACCCCCCATGAGGCCTCCTAGATCGGGATCGCCGACACTTCCCTTTGGGCGTGGACGTTTGGTGACGGCGTGATTTCCTATTGACTGTCACTGAGTCACTCCCCTTCCTTGAATCCGAGCTGTACGTCGCACGGCGCTTAGGTATTGTTGCATCCATAGAGGCCTGCATATCATCTGCTAACACCGCACCGTGGTGAAAAAGCTGCTGCGGAGCTGCAGTGCAAGCAAGTGAAGTAGCTTCAGCGGGATCCTTCCTAGGGTCTCTTTCTTGTGCTAGATGCTGTTCGGTGCCATTTTGGGTCAGCGCAGCGGCAATCTTCGTAGGGACTTTTCCTTGTGCTAGAGGTTGTTCGGAACCATTCTGGGTCAGCTGCTTGCAAGAGTCACTAGGTTCTTTGAACGCAGAAGTTTCAACTGCGTCAACAGCGACTGATTTTGTTGCCACTTCTGGGTCCTTTTTGGTAGAGCCAGCAGAATCTGAAGTTGACGGAGTGTCTCCTGTTGCAACCAGAACCTCGGTGGCACCCATGATATGCTCTTGTAGGCTATCATCTAGCTGTTGCGTCCGCTGCCGCAGTTTGTTAGCGTATGTCATAACACAGTCCTCGGTTGAATGACCGAAGCGCCGACAGTCGTCGCAGCGAGGAGTCCTGCAGTTTCGCCGGATGTGTCCAACCTTACTGCACCGAAGGCAAAGTGGTGGGCGTCCAGGTATCAGGACGAGACTCTGCACTCCACAGACACCAAGAATGCGGGGAATATCGTCAACGCGGACTCCATCAGCAAGGGACAGAACAACATCATGATTTAGCGTCCGCATTTGCTCCATGTCCGCTACTTTCCAGCTTTCTTTTGATATTGTCTTGACCTTCCCAAAAACTTGCAATGCCTCGCGAATATAGGCGCCTTCCAACTGCTCAGGAAGCCACAAAAGTTTCATTTTTTACTTCTGTGGGCTCCGGGTCAATAGCAAGGCATCTGCGACTTTTCACAAAAAACTCGCCTCTTGTGACCAATTTTGTTTTCGTCAGCGTTGACTTGCACGTGACCATCCATACATGAGACATTTGAAATTGAACTATAGAGCTTATTTCCTTCAAGTCGATAATGTCCCGTAGAGCATCTCTGAAATCTTGAACCCGGTAAGGCCGACCAGCTAAGTCCGCATGTAGGAAAACAGAATCCACAACCAGCTTAACGGTGGGAAGGCGAGGCAGTACAACACGATAGTCATTGCCGCTTGCTGAAGCCTGAGCAGCACCTCGCCCATGGCCGATAAATCCTTTGAAGCGGAGAACATAAAAAACGATGGCGTGTGAGCGTTTATTTCTTCACGTTATAAGTAATGTGCGTCTGTCTTTTCATTTCCTTGTTTAGAAGCGCAGATTACAACTGGAGTAATACTGAAAGGGGAGCTAGTTGGTACACATTCATCGTAATAACATTTTAGCGCAGACTAACAGACGGACAAAGAGAGGGAACGACACCAGCGCTGCTATCAACTGAAGGCTTTATTCAGCAAAGGAAAACATATATACCGACAATGTCACTCGCTACCCATGCGCACCGTCGTAGGTGCAATGCCCGGAGCTATCGCGTCGTATCTACTGCCCCTCCCTTTCTTTCATAAGCGACACTTCTTTTTCGGAAATAGTTAATGACGGGTGGCTGATACATGATGACCCCCTGATATGGATGTGATATGCTTCCGCAAGCTCTCGTGTGGTGCGATCAAGGTGCCTGAACAGAATGACTGTATCTGAAAATCGCGCTTCGCAGCCACACTGCGCACAATGCATCGCCAAATACATCAGCGGCCTTCCCTTCACAGACGCGAGGTGCTCCCTTAAGTGTATGTTTAGGCAAGCATAGGGTCAGTTTTGTTGAATGTGCGTCTAATCTTGTTTATTGTATTCCTGTAGCATGTGGACGAGCGTATGTGGGGCAGACAGATCGCTGCCTAAACATACGCTTAAGGGAGCACCTCGTGTCTCTGAAGGGAAGGCCGCTGATGCATTTGACGATGCATTGTGCGCAGTGTGACTGAGAAGCACGCTTTTCAGATACAGTCATTCTGTTCAGGCACCGTGATCGCACCACACGAGAGCTTGCGGAAGCATATCACATCCACATCAGGAGGTCATCAAAGAGGGTAGCAGCAGATACGGCGCGATAGCTCCAGACATTGCACCTACGACGGTGCGCATGGACAGCGGGTGACATTGTCGGTATGTAGAAGAAGAAACATTTATTCATATCAAGGCTTTGTATGGATATGGTGGGTGGTGCCCCTTTTACAGGGCCCCACTGGCTACAGCGGCTCGCCAGGCCTGGTCAAGGGTCGCCAGTTGGCTTCCCATTTCCAGTTCCGCGAGTCGCGCCTCCCACGACCAATTCAGGGGACTGTTGTTCACCAGAGGCGAGATGGCAGCCTCCGGACGTTGTGTGCACTGATATGTAATGTGCTCCAATGTCGGTGTTGCTTCGCACGACGGACATTTGTTGCTGTATATGTGAGGGCACATTCTGTGTAACCTGTGTAAATGTGGGAAAGTGATTGTTTGCAGTCGACGCCAGTCCCGTGCTTGTCTCCTGTTTAGGTTAGGATGAGGTGGAGCTTTAGTTCGCCTACCTAGTCTTTGAAATTCTAGGATTTCTCTTGGCGCGCCAGGTGTCGAAGTGTCCTCCCGGGTGGTGTAGCCCACGACTCGGCCTGTCATGCCTCGAGCCAAACGGTGCGCCCGTTCGTTCGCCTCAACTCCTGAGTGCGCCGGGCACCAGGTCGGACCATGATCCATTGCGAGAGCCGTCCCCAGTATGCGTAACACGCAGTCCGGAAGAACCCGCCAAGGAAAAGACGGCAGGCGTCCTGCGAGTCCGTCAGAATAAATGCCGATTCGCCCCTGGCCTCCGAAGTGCGTATGGCCAAAGCTATGGCCCCGGCTTCGGCCGTTTCAATTGATCTCGTGCGAATGGACACTGCAGCGGTTGTTCGTCCTTGGTTAGTCACAATTGCAGCGAAAGCAGGGACCATGGTTGCGTTTCGATGGTAGAGACTCGCGTCTGTAAAGTACGTATTAGGATCATCCCGCCGCTTTTGTAAGGTGGCCGCCCGGGCGCGTCTCCGCGTCGCGTGATGGACTGGGTGCATGTGACGGGGGGATCGGGGCCACGTGGATCCTTTCTCGGATTTCAGATGGCAGTAGCGTGGTCTGATCACCGCAGAACTGTGACGATAGTGGGTAGTGTAATTTCTGCAAGACCGAACGGCCCTGAGGAGTCCTGTTAAGTCGTTCACGCTGAGCCATTAGCGTGGCCGCTGCATATTTCCTCGTATGTATTTGCCATGCCCGATTCCTATGTTTTCCTTTGCTGAATAAAACCTTCAGTTGATAGTAGCGCTGGTGTCGTTCCCTCTCTTTGTCCGTTTGTTAGTCTGCGCTAAAAAGTTATTACGATGAACGCAGTATGAGTTCCTCCGCACGTGCGACAAGCAAACTGACTGTAGTTCATGTGTTTGTCTTGTGCTTCGCGAAATTGGAACGTCAATCTGACATGTTTTGCAGTAAAAAAAGATCAGCGTTACTGAAGATATGCACGGCATTCGCACTGACTCGCTAAGCGGTTACTTATTTCTGTTTAGGAAACATCGCACTTCTCAACTGCACAATGAACAATTCGGTTTTCTTTACCCCCTTGGACACATTTTCGGTCATTCTTGTTCACGTTCCGCGACTGCAGCCATAATACTTCACGGTAGCCGTACCGTATACATTAGGCCTATGACAGCAGGCTCCGTGCGTGCTGTTCGTAGCGAAAAACATGAATGCTTATTGATATACGAATAATGCAATAACCGCTTGAATTTATTTTCGATCGTGACCGATTCAATGAGGTCATATTCGCTTATTTAACTACACAAATCCCACGGTAGAAACGCAGATATTAAGATTTTCAAGTGCCTTCAATTGTGCTGAAATTCGCTGGGAGGCACTGGAAACGCTGTTCTTTTTATTAGTCGTCTCCAACGTCACAACAAAAAAATATTATACTCTTTACTGCATATATGTGTGGTTATTAAGAATTGGTCATCACTCGCGATGTGCCGGCACTTCGATATATAGATCAGGAGCAGGAGTATAACCGCGTTTTACTCTCTTCTGCCTGAAGAGTATATGGGCATTCTACTCTGTCAGAGCGAGGTAGAGTATAAAGCACTTTCACTCTCTCATATCATTGAGAGTGAACAATGCTTTCAATCCATCCAATGCTTTGCGAGAGTAGAAGAACACTCTGAAGAGTAAATCGGCCTTTTTACTCCTGCGATACCCTGCGCAGTTTTTAAAGTGTTAGACGTAAAAGATTTATATATTCGCTGCCACATGACAAGTTATTACTCTGTGTTCAAGAGGCTGTCGACGCTTATGATGAATTGAAATTTGTCAATGCCGCCTGCGCATCTGCGAAGGGTTTCCTTGAATTGGTGTCTGTGTATCTACATTCTACCTTCTCCAAGTGGGATGGTAATGTCTTCCTCCAAAAGCAAGGAATCTGCATTGGCTCCTCCATAGCGCCAATATTAAGCGACCTTTTCTTAGCTCGTGCAAACAGAAGACTAGAAGCCATAGTAGAAAACACAAATGTAAACAGAGTGTTTCGTTACGTGGACGATTACATTGTGGTACTGGATTCAAATTCAGCGAATTTGGGTTCTGCAGCTTCTGCTGTGCTCGGTAACTTTACCGAGGTTTCGCAACCGCTCAGAGTTACGCATGAAATGCCACAAGATGGCACTTAGCGCTTCCTTGACATTAGGATGTCTTCGGGAACGAACAAGTGTGCTGGTCGTATGAACTAAAGGCCAATAAGCCGGTACTTCCGTTTTATTCAGGCCACTGTAAACTGGTTAAGCGGTCCATTGCAAAATTAATGCTAACAAATGCGCCTCGCCGCTCGCGGCCCCACAATTCTTGCTCTAGCTTTTCGGCTCAAGCCGAGCGCCTCAAGAAGGCAGGTTTTCCGCAGCTTATTGTCACAGGCGTGGCTGAAGGTCTACCCAAGACCGTAAAACGAGCTCGCCAGGATGAACAGTCTGCTTCACAAGAAAGGGAGTGACTGAAAAAAAATGCGCAATTATTCCATACATACACGTCTCGCACAGGCGGAAGACCACTCGGCTACCCAGGCGCGACGGCAGAGCATAGCCTTGTATAGCAGAGGAAGGTGGTGGGAAAGGGGAGTGAGGGTGAGGTGGATAGTAAGGAGGACGGAAGAGAATAAAGAAAAAGACATGGAAAGAGATAAATAGAGGGGAAGAAGGGAAAGAACAAAAGAAATAAAAGGATAGGAGACAGAGAATAAAACAAAAGAAGCATTATCATAGGTGTAGGCAGGGGAGGCTACCGCCTCTCTAGTCACCTAAAAGGGGGGGGGGGGCATAGTGTGCCCCGTACATTGACTTTATACGGAAGGGAGGGGGGCGCTGCAACGGAAATTTGGGCACGGTTATGAGCATACCAAGGAAGTTAGAGAGAAATAGAGAGCACGAAAGGGACGAACGACAAAAAAGAGAAAGTGAAAGAAAGAGGACACAAGACATGGAAAGACGGAAAGAACAAGAAAGATAAGGAAATACGTAGAGTGAGAAAGAAAGAAATAGACATAAAAAACAGAGACAAGCGAGACATCGAAAAAAAAGATGTGACCAAAAAAAAGTTAGAAACAGAGGAAGAAAGACTGAGAAAAATAGAGAAACGAAGGAAACCGCTGAGCTCCGCACATTTTTAGGGCTTGGCACCCCTAGTGCGAAAGGAAAACGGGCTTAATTTTTTCTTCAATCCTACCTTCCGCCTATCTTCATCTATCTATTCCATTCTCCCTAAGCAGCGGGCAGGCGTGGTGCTTCTAGGGACTGCAGTTGCAATATTGCTTGCTCCCTCTACCACTTTGTCCTGATTTATTTTATGTGCATTCTAAACAATCATAAAGTAGTATAGCAGAATTTGCACTGCATGTCGCGCGTCTATGAACAATATAAATAGACATGAGAAACGTGTCGCCTAGTACATCATGGCGTGAATGGCGCGAACGACATGATAGATGTTTCGTGAAGCCGTCGCACTCGTTTTTCGCAAATGGTTTTCTGATAATTCCAGCGGAACAACCAGCCATAGGAATGAAGAGAGACGCACACAAGCCTAAAACAAACACTTGCGCTTTATTGAAGCCAATCATTGCATCAGAAAAACAGAGGTGTTTCTGAAGAGAGAGTGGTTTTGGGAAAGTGGAAGATAGAAAAAGGACACTATTTTCTGCCTCCCGTCGTGGGGGCCCGGCTAAGCGCCTTTGGGGATGGGGAAGGGGGAGTAAAGATGACACGAAGAAGAGAAGATAGAAACGAGTGAGGTGCATGGCAAGATAGTCTTGCCAGCGCAGGCGGGAGAACACGAAAGCAAAGCCTTCAGCTACAGGGCGGCAAGGTCTGCAGGAACCGCAAACTTGAGGAACGCTCGCAGGGCCGGGATCTTCGACCGTACAGGAAAAACGAAGTCCTCCGCGGTTGTCGAAGGGGACCAAGCAGGCGATAGCGGCTCGCCATAACGCGTCGTTCAGCGGCCAGAGCAGGGCAGGAACAAATGATGTGCTCCAGGGTTTCTTCGTCGCCGCATCTACGGCACGCAGGCGATGAGCAGCGACCCGCGGGAGTACATGCGTGCCGCAGGCCAGACACTGCCGGTCCGTAGGCGAAGCAGCAACCACCAGTCGCGTCACTCCAGGCCGGTCTCCGCTAGAAGTGGTGGCGGTTTGCCGCTTTCCACCCTCGTGTCAGGGTGGGCCGTTGGTAGCAGCTGCCGCAGTCGTTGCCGAGAGTAGTCCGACAGGGCTACCACATTGGTGACCGGGGTGTCGCTGTGGTGTGCTGCCTGAGCGGCGGCGTCGGCCTCCTCGTTCCCAGCTATCCCAATGTGCGAGCGAAGCCAGTGGAGGGACAGAGGCACACCGCTAGCTCTGATGGCGCCACGGTGACTCCGGCTTGGTCCGGCTGCTGCAGCGCTTGTAGTGCTGGCTGAAGGCGTTCGTTCTACAAGACAGGGCCTGCAAAAACGCACACAATGAAGAAGGCAAGTCACCAGAAAGAGGACAAGACGCCTTTTGTTTTAGAATGAATACTTATAAACTAGCTCCGCTCTCTCAAATTCTTACTGAAGATAGCAGAAAATCGAGACACAGACATCTTTAGCGCAAAAGTGGAAAAGAAAGGAATACTGAGAAGAGAAGAAAGGAACACAGTGCACAGGGCGTGCGCTAAACGTCAACTGACTTTATTTCGGGAAAAAAACCAGAGATAGTAGACCCCCCCGCGAATGCGTGCCGCCGCTGCGTCACTAATCAATCATCGAATCAAACAATCTATACTCGCTATTGAACATACATACCGAAGTGTCACTCCGTGCCTTTGCTCCTGATATGCTAGGCTTTCAGTAAATCTCTCCCCAACGTATCAGTGCCTCTACCCAGGATCTTAATCTCGTGTACCCGCAGTGCACATACACAGGCCGCGCAATGGACTGGCAAATGCGCATTATTTTAATTTTTCAAGGACAACTCATGTTTTCGCACAAGGTCGTTAAGACATCTCCCCGATTGACCTATGCAGGTCTTTCCACACGTTAGTGGTATGGCATACACAACGCCGACTGCGCACTTAACGTATGGCGTGGCATGTTTCTTCTGCCATCCATGCTTTTCTGTTTCTTTGCACACGCGTGCGCGGAGCCCACCCAGCTTTCGGGGGCGGAGAGCACGACGGGCACTCCGTGTTTGGTGGCAACATTCTTAAGGTTGGGGGACAACCCGTGAATATACTTCAGGTCCCCGCCTCGCTCGTGCGTCGCTGGTGATTTGCGGCTTCATGCCTCTCATCTTCTTCAATGTATTTTGGGAGCCCGCACCAACGACCGTGCACGGGTAACCGGCTGCCTGCAGCCCCTCTAATTGCATATCAAAACTTTCCTGCACAGTGTACACGCACGACTTCACAAGAGCCGGCTCCAGGCAAAGTTTCACGACACTTCTCTTTACTAACTTGGAGTGCGCCGAATCGCAAGGCAATAAATCTTTTCGGGCACGTGGGTTGTACTGCCAAGATACGTGATCTTTTTTATGACGTAACCTCGAATCTAAAAACTAGATGGAACCATCTGATGGAAATTCATGGGTAAAGGTGAAACTTTGACCATGTTGGTGAAAAAGTGGTTAGAATGTGGTCAACGCAGTGGGGCAAGAAAACTTTGGTGTTAGTCTTTAAAATGATTTTAAAAAATCATCGACATATCTAAAAGCTTTCAGGAAAACGTGATCGTCAAATGCACTGAAAACCTTGTTATCAAATGCTGCCAGAAAAAGCCGGCAGATCCCACGCACTGTGGGAGTCGATGTAATGCGAAACAGCCAGGAAGGAGCAAATCATGCTTTACATAATTTGCATGTCACGTTTTACATGTTACGACCTGTCATATGCGTTCGTCATAGTCACGTCGCGATATACCAATTTTGGTGTATGTCAAGCTAGCGAACTGGACGCAAGCGCACCATGAGCGTGGCATGTAAATGGCATTGTAGATGACATGCATGCCAAGATTTTCATGTTACCACCTGCCACTTATGTTCGTTATACAGTCATGTCACTCAATACCAAATTTGGTGCATCTCAAGCTAACAAAACGGCCGCGAGCGCGCCATGAGCGTGGCATGCAAGTCATGTCGCACATGACAAGTCATGATTTCCATATCACCACTTGTCATTTATGTTCGCCATACAGTCATGTCACTCAATAACAAATTTGGTGTATATCAAGCTAACGAAACGGCCGCGAGCGCGCCATGAGCGTGGAATGCAAGTCATGTTGCACATGACAAGTCATGATTTCCATATTACGACTTGTCATTTATGTTCGTCATACAGTCATGTCACTCAATAACAAATTTGGTGTATATCAAGCTAACGAAACGGCCGCGAGCGCGCCATGAGCGTGGAATGCAAGTCATGTTGCACATGACAAGTCATGATTTCCATATTACGACTTGTCATTTATGTTCGTCATAGAGTCATGTCACTCAATACCAAATTTGGTGTATATCAAGCTAACGAAACGGCCGCGCGCGCGCCATGAGCGTGGAATGCAAGTCATGTCGCTCATCACATGTCATGATTTCCATATTACGGACTGTCATTTATGTTCGTCATACAGTAACGCCGCGCTATACCAAATTTGGTGTATATCAAGCTAACGAAACGGCCGCGAGCACGCCATGAGCGTGGCATGCCAGTTATGTCGCACATGATGATTTCCATATTACCACTTTTCATTTACGTTTTTCATACAGTCATGTCACTCAATACCAAATTTGGTGTATATCAAGCTAACGAAACGGCCGCGAGCGCGCTATGAGCGTGGAGTGCAAGTCATGTGGCTCATAAAGTCATAATTTTCATATTACCACTTGTCATTTATGTTCGTCATACAGTCATGTCACTCAATCCCAAATTTGGTGTATGTCAAGCTAACGAAACGGCCGCGAGCGCGCCATGAGCGTGGCATGTAAATTATACTTTTCGTGACAAGTTAGTCATGATTATCATGATATGACCATCTATTTATGTTCTTCATACAGTCATGTTATGCCATACCAAATTTGGTATAAATCCCATTAACGCTACGGCCAGGAGAGCACAAAGTCGTAGGCGGCTAGATAGCTAGATGGATAGATAGATACGCTCAAAGTCGCCGAAGTTCGCTAAGAAATGCTTCGCATTTAAAATGTTGCGGAGCACAGGCGCCACGCAAGCACCAATACAGACACCTTGGCGTTCTACATGAACCGTTCCTTTAATAGAGACAAACGTAGACTTAAGGTAAAATTCTAATAAACACATAAAATTATGCACAGACATGCCTGCTGAATCCTGAAACTGGACCACACCATTATAATCTATACAACCCTGAACGTATCCAAGCACTTCTCTTTTTAGGCACGGAGTAGAACAAATGTTCTACGTCTATTGAAAAACAGTGACCAATTGACCCCCCCCTCTGGATGAAGGCAATAAAATCTTTAGAACTTTTTTGTTTCATACGGATCATTGATGAGTAATGAGCTTAACTGCTTCCGCAAAAAAAATACTAGCTAACGAGCTGCTGCAACGAACCGCGTTCGCTAACAGTAGTGCGGAAGGGAATTGCTGGTTTGTGGAATTTTCGCTGTAAAGAACACCGATAAAAAACCACACTTGCAGACTCTAACTCCTTTTGCGACTTTGGTCAAACCAAGGTCCTCGCACATCGCAGCCACCTTCCTCTTGACTTTTGTCGCCTTGTGTTCTAGTAGGATGAAGTTCTTTTCGATGGCCCGTAGTGCTTTCACGTCATAGGCTCCTGCAGATAACACGACGAAACGGCCTTCTTTGTCGTACTGAAGTAGATGTAGGTCGTTATCCTTGAAGAACGACACTACAAAAGCCGTAGGTTCTTTCCGGGTTTTCAGGCTTCCATCCTTGGCGACTCTTTAAAATGCGTCAACGCCCTCTAAAAGGCACCTGTGCTGGTCTTCCGCTGCTTCCTTTCTGGAAATAGGTCTATCGGTATATACGTCTAATAATATATACGTCTACTATTAATATTATTTAGCGCTGCCCCTGTGCACTGTGTTCTTTTTTTCTCTTGTCAGTAGTCCTTTCTTTTCCACTTTTGCTCAACAAATATCGTCTGTGATTCAACACCAACCCACCAAACAGGACATTTGATTACAGAAAATAGACCTTTGCCCTACACCGCGTGCTGAAATGTTTTCTCGAAATCACGCCTGTAGTCTATGTGTGTTGGCGCAAAGAAACCCACGAAGTGAATCGTTACAACAGTCCGCAGTGCCGTTAAACAAACTTGTGAAATCGTAACGCATGGCTTCGGTGTTAACCTGCCCAAGTCAAACATCTCGACGCGAAGAAGAAGCACAATTAGTAATGTGTTAACGATAGAAATAAAGGCATCGCACAGTAGAATGGTCACACCACCTTTTTTTGGCTCCGGGAAGCACTAGAGAATGCTCCCAGAACGGCTTTTATTTGTGTCACCAAGACATTCGTAATTCTCCTGCTGCAATGGGACACAATGTTGACTCCCTAGAAACTGCAGCAATTAATTTCGTATTGCAGAGTATGGCGCAGAACAGATGCACCGTGGCAAGAAACTGTGGAGCGCACTTTTTTTTGGTTCCATGGGGATCTTCGGGCAAATACCAAGAGTACGCTGCACGTCTGGAGGAATGTAGGCGTTTTCCGGATTAGGAAACGAACAGGGAATGGTAGATGTTTTCTTTGGAATCCCGATCCGCAGTAACGGTAACTACTCGGCCCATAGAAACGTTGACAATTAGCCACTGAAAGAATTAAACTCGCGCAAGTATATTGATACATGCATATTGCCAGCCCCTTGAACCATGCGCGTGTGCGCCGGACGAAGAGAAGGAAGATCTCTCTCCGCTCGGGCTCTGAGCTGAACCGGTTAGCGCTGCAACCGGTATTGTAAATATATCGTGTAAATAGTCTACAGACTACAGTCTACCGACTCGTCATTCACGTAACATATTTGGTGGAGGTGGAACGTTCCCCGTCCCCACCACGAAGCTCCGCAGCGGCCTCACCGTCCAGTCTCCGGCCATGGCTACCATTGACAACAACCCGTCTCCGTCAACAGCTGCGGCGCCAACCACAACGTACTTTACGGTATCCCACCCCCGCGACCGCGCTACATTTTCCGCCCTAGCTGGCCTTGACATCGACTACTGGATCAGCATGTACGAGCTTGTTAGCCAAACTCACCGATGGGACCCCACCATGATGCTTCCCAACGTAATGTTCTACTTGGGAGGGGCACCCCCGCGTGTCTGGTTCGACACCAATGAGACCGAGCTCACCAGCTGGGACATTTTCATGGAGTAACTACGTGACATCTTTGGGGATCCGTCCGGTCGCCAAATGGCAGCACGAAAACAACTTGCTACCCGTGTGCAGTCTTCGATCGAGTCGTATGTCTAGTACATTCAGGACGTACTCGCGCTGTGCCGAAAAGTAGACGAGCAAATGCCCGGAGGTTGACAAGGTGGGCCACATACTCAAGGGCATCCCGGACGACGCTTTCCAGTTTGCTGGTATACACCAACGTTTCGACCATCGACCTCATCATTAAGGAATGCCACCGCTTCAAAAGGGCCAAAAGCCGCCGCGTTGTACCTCCATTCGCTCGGCTACCCAACACAGCTGTCACGTCAACGTGCTCCGATATCGGCGCCACACCACCATTTGAGGAGAATGTGACGCGTATCGTTCGACGGGAGCTTCCAGCGGCAAGTCCAGCGCCCTTCAACCCGCCTCCCGTCAACCATACCGCTATCCAAGCACCCCCCACGGTCTCTGTGATTCAGGCCGTCGTGCGGCAAGAAATGGCCAACCTCGGTTTCCCTGTCGCCTGTTCTGTCTCTCGACCCGAATACCGACCGACACCTATGAGTGGACCCCGCGACGACTCCTATTTTCCTCCAAGATCCCGCAACCCATCGGAATGGAGAACTCCCGACGACAAACCCATCTGCTTCCGCTGCCACCGGGTGGGTCATGTCTCCCGTGACTGCCGCACCACCTAGAACGCCACCGTATTGGGTCCAATTCACATAGCCTTCTCGCCCATACGCTGAACCTTGCCGGTATTTGCCCAGCCGTACGTACGCTGCTTCTGACGCACCCAATAGCCGTCCTACTGCACGTTCACCGTCGCCCCAGCGCCGTCGTTCCCCCGTCGCCTCAACCACGCCGCTATTGCTCGCCGCCCAACTACGTCTCGTCCCGGGCGGAAAACTAGATCGTGCAGCTCCTGGAGGTAGTGATGGCCTTTCGTCTGACCCATATCATTCGTTGACGCTCCCCACGAACACTAACTTAATTGATCTGCAAGTGGACGGTATTTCTATGATGGCGTTAATTGACACTGGAGCTCAGGTGTCTATCAGTGCGCATCTCTGTCGTCGACTTAAGAAAGTACTCACGCCTGCTACAACTAAAGCCGTACGCGTCGCCGATGGCGGAACTGTTGCCGTCACGGGGATGTGTACCGCTCGAATAAGCATTGCCGGCCGCCACGTTCCCGTCCTCTTTACCGTGCTCAGCAGTTGCCCACACGACCTCATCTTAGGGATGGACTTCCTCTCGACACATTCTGCGCTGATCGACTGTTCTCTTTGCTTGGAACTTCCTCTGCTGCCAGATACTATCCCCGAACTCTAGAACAGCCTCTGTACCACAGAGTTTATTCGCATGCCGCCTAAAGCCCTGACATTAATCGAATTGGCAACGTCTTCACCTGTGCTTGACGGGGACTACGTCGTCACGCCTATTGCTGATGTCCTTCTGGCGCGCGATATCACTGTACCACACTGCGTTGTCACCGTAGCCGCTAACCGGATATATCTCCCGATTCTAAATTTCGGCTTCACGAAGCAAGTGCTACCCCAAGGCATCTCAGTCGCCACGCTCCGATCGTTATCAGACGACCACGTCACCATTTTTGCAGCAGACGTGTGCTCAGATGTTCCTTGTCGCCCGTCGGATACCACAGGCCTTGACATGGCATTACGTCCCATGATAGCCCCGGACCTCGAACCTGAGCAATCAGCTGATCTAAGCCGCCTTTTGGCTTCCTACCACGACAACTTCGACGTCGACAATCGGCTAGTAGGCCAGACTTCTCTTGTAAAACACTGCATAAACACCGGTGATTCCCTTCCCATTCACCGCCGACCGTATCGGGTGTCTGCCGCAGAGCGTAAGGTCATTCAACAAGAAGTCAACAAGATGCTAGCCAGAGGCATTATTGAACCCTCATCGAGCCCTTGGGCATCACCCGTCGTGCTTGTTAAAAAGACGCCACGTGGCACTTCTGCGTTGATTACCGCCATCTGCATCGAATTACGAAAAAGGACGTTTACCCTTTGCCCCGAATTGACGACGCTCTTGATTGCCTACATGGCACACGCTACTTTTCTTCAATAAACCTACGCTCTGGCTCTTGGCAGATTGCTATGGATGAGAAATACCAAGAAAAGACTGCGTTTGTAACTCCCGATGGCCTATACCACTTCAAGGTCATGCCGTTCGGACTATGCAACGCCCCAGCCACGTTCCAGCGTGTGATGGACTCTCTGCTACAAGGATTCAAATGGACAACCTGCCTCTGTTACCTCGACGATGTCCTTGTATATTCACCTACATTTGAGACCCACTTTCAGCGTTTGTCAGCTATTTTTCACGTCTTCTGCAGAGCTGGCATCCAATTGAACTCGTCGAAGTGCCACTTCGGCCGCCGGCAGATTACAGTCTTGGGCCACTTTTTCGATGCTTCAGGTGTGCAGCAGGACCCTGAGAAAATTCGTGCAGTCACGAGTTTTCCTGTACCCCAGTCAGTCAAAAACCTCCGGAGTTTTGTGGGACTCTGTACCTACTTCAGAAGATTCATGAAAGGTTTTGCAACAACCGCTCGACCACTCACTGAACTTCTGAAGAAAGACGTGCCTTTTACGTGGGGTCCCGCTCAAATTGCCGCTTTTTCTAGTCTCGTCACACTATTGACAACGCCACCTATATTGGCCCACTTTGACCCATCAGCTCCGACAGAGGTCCAAACCCATGGTAGTGGTCACGGGATCGGAGCCGTTTTAGCCCCAACGCCAACAGGGACACGACCGCGTTATCGCCTACGCCAGCCGCCTCCTTACAGCTGCAGAGCGCAACTATTCCATTACAGAGCGTGAATGCCTTGCTCTTGTCTGGGCAGTCTTCAAGTTCCGCCCAAATTTATATGGCACGCATTTCTCTGTAAAAATTGAAGGACACTTTGTACATTCCAAAGTGTGTTCGGCGAAAGCGTGTGGCCATTCCACTGATTATGCCATGTCTTTTTTTTTCTTTTACACTCTCAATGGGATAACACACAAACCGAATGGGTGCGTGTTTTCTTCTTTAATTTTTACCGCGAATCGCAGCGAGACGCGAGACTCATCTTCCTCCGTTCGCATGCGTCAGTATTTTCTCGCGCTTTGCGCATCGTGCAAACGCCATCCGCGTTCCAGCTGTTAAATTGACGGACCCTTTGTCAATTGAAAAGTGTATTCCGTGAACGCCTGGGTTCATTGAGACGGCGTCGGTCAGAATGATTGCAAACTCTGGGCACAGCGACGCTACGCAAGCAAAGAGCGAGCGCTATAGAGTCCGACGCGACCGGCGTCCGTCTTCGCATCCCGACGGCCACCTGGCTCCGTGCCAGAGCTCGGATGGACAGACGGACGGACATGGACGGACGGACGGACGGACGGACAGACGGATGGATGGAAGGAGGACGAACAGACGGACGGACGGACGCCGGACGGACACCGGACGGACGTGAGCATGAGACATTAAAGGCTTTCGCCTTAAAGATTACACCATCTCCCGCTAAAAGGAACCATGTGTAGATGCGAAGCAGCGGGCGCTAACGCTTACACTGGCGGCAGCGTTGACGCTGGCGCTCATCGCAGCGTTTCACAGGAGAGAAACCTGGGGGGCGCAAAGCACGAATATATGGACCGGTGTTTCCTACTGGAACATCCCAATCGCTGCTAATGGGCAATGAGAGACAGAGACCCGCAGTCCGCTTTTAGTTAACGCGCACGCTGCGAATTTTTTTATCGTTCGACAACGCACACTAGAAATCTCCCACCGGTACTACCTTGCAAGTCAAGATCCAGTGCCATATATACGGGGTGGCCAGTGAACGGTTGTGCAGCGCGAGCAGTCGGTTTTTTCAACCAAGAAACTCGCTAGCAGACGCTGCCTGCGTTTTCCTCGCGAGGAGAGAGAGGGGGGGAGCGTAGGAGAGGGGGAAGACGCGCATGCGCAGTGGGGGTGTGGACGCCGCGGGCAGGGATGCCAAGAGGAGAGGAGGGGGAGCGTAGAGAGGGAGGGGGACGCGCATGCGCAGTGAGGGTGTGGCCTCCGCGGGCAGGGATGCCTACAGGAGAGAGAGGTGGAGAGGAGGTTTTTTAGATGCGAAGCATCTTATGCTCGGCGCTCTGTCCGTCCCTCCGGCGTCCCGTGTCCGGCCACTCTCATGAAGTAGGGAAGCACCCATTATGCGAACCAGAACACTGTAGTAATATGAAGGCTGTTAACCACTACTACAGTCATCAGAGTCATGGCCGAGAGGACAGAGAGGCTGCTTAGTAATGGCTAGGCAGGTGGTATCTGCCGCCCAGGTTGACCCCCATTCCTTGATCTTGCTTGCATGTGTTTGGAGGGGGGCTTAGTCCGTCCCTCCTTCCCGCGTCCCACAGCGCATGCGCGTCCCCAGCCCCCTCTCTCTCCTACGGTCACCCCCTTTCTCTCCTCTAGGAATCTTCAACTCTACGGAGCGGCCCCCGCTTCCCCACAGCGCATGCGCGTCCCCTCCCCCCTCTCTCCACCAGGAATCCTCTACTCTACGGAGCGGCGCCCGCGCCCCACAGCGCATGCGCGTCCTCTCTCCCTCTCTCCTCCAGGAATCCTCTACTCTACGGAGCGGCTCCGGCGTCCCACATCCTCACAGCACATGCGCGTCCTCTCCCCCTCTAGGAATCCTCTACTCTACGGAGCGGTTCTCGCGTCCCACACCCCCACAGCGCATGCACGTCCCGTCCCCCCTCTCTCTCCTCTCCTACGGTCCCCCCGTCCTTTCCTCTAGGAATGATGTACGGAGCAGCGCGCACGACAGGGTGGTGTGACAGCTGCATACTCCGCTGGTGGCGCCACGGTAGTTCCGCGGTATGAAAATGACGGAGCGCGCGCGCCTCATTCTCTCTCCTGTGCAGCGCCGCGATGAGCGCCCAGACCGCTGCCGTGAAATGAGAGCGGCGACGTTCCTCCCACTCAAGCTAATTATCTCCCTGCTGCTTCGCATCCACACATGCTTCCATTTAGCGGGAGATGGGGGAATTTTTTATTTTTTTTTAATGGGTTGGCGCATGCGCAGTGGGGGGTGTGGATGGACGGACGGACGGACGCCGGACGGACGGACGTGAGCGTGAGACATTAAAGGATTTCGCCTTATTAACGGACCATCATGCGCTCTGTTCGCTTTCGTCACTAAGGGATCCTACTGGCCGGCTTGGTCGCTGGGCTCTGCGACTTCAAGAATATACCTACACAGTGACGTACAAGTCGGGACGCCTACATCAGGACGCAGATTGGCTGTCTCGCTACCCGGTCGATGAATCGAGCACCAACCCTGACACCGACACCGACGCTTGCGTCTATTCCGTTTCCTTACGGACAAACATCGGCGACGAACAACGTCGTGATGCGTCCTTGCGTACTATCATCGAACGCCTAGAATCATCGTCTACCGACCGGTCCCATCACTCGTTTGTCCTCCAAGACGGTGCACTCTACCGCAACAATTTTCCCCCAGACGGACCAGCCCTGCTGCTTGCTATTCCAAAACACCTCCGATCGGCTGTCCTTCACGAACTTCATCACCTTCCAACGGCCGGTCACCTTGGTTTATCGCGCACTTACGACCGGATCCGCCGACGCTTCTTTTGGCCTGGGCTTGCGCGCTCCGTAAGAAGATACGTTGCGGCGTGTGAGAAATGTCAGCGCCGCAAAACACCATCGACGCTTCCCGCCGGGTGCCTTCAACCCCTCGACATTTCGTCAGAACCGTTCATTCGCGTTGGCTTAGACCTAGTTCGCCCGTTTCCCCTGTCTTCCTCTGGCAACAGGTGGATAGCTGTGGCCACAGACTACGCCACGCGCTACGCCATCACACGAGTTCTTCCAACAAGCTGCGCCACAGATGTCGCCGACTTTCTCCTACACGGCGTGATTTTGCAACAAGGAGCTCCACGCCAGCTGCTTACAGACCGTGGCCACACATTTCTGTCGAAGGTCACAGCCGACATCCTGCCGTCATGTGAAACGAGGCACAAGCTCACTACGTCGTATCATCCGCACACAAATGGCCTGACGGAGCGTCTGAACCGAACACTTACAGACATGCTTGCGAAGTATGTTTCCTCCGACCACTCTGACTGGGACCTTGCTTTGCCGTACGTCACATTTGCGTACAATTCTTCGCGCCACGACACTGCCGGTTACTCTCCATTTTTTCTGTTGTTCAGCCAGCAACCAACGTTGCCCCTAGCCACCATTATCCCGTCTTCCGCAGTACCGACCAGCGAATATGCCCTTGACGCTATCACCTGGGCTGCCCTTGCACGTGAAACCGCCCGCACTCGCCTTCTGACCTCAAGAAAACCAACGGCGTTGGCACGATCGAAGGCACCGAGACGTGCACTTCTCGCCCGCTTCTTTGGTCCTGCTGTGGTCTCCGACCCGTCACGTTGGGATGTCGGAAAAACTGTTGTCTCGATAAACAGGTCCATACCGAGTCCTTCGTGCAGTTACCCCTGTAACTTATGAAATCGCTCCTGTCACCTCGTTGCCTTCATCTACATTCGACATTTCTTGATAAGAGAGCAGACTATTCCTCAACAAATTGTGAAAGTACAAGTGACACCGCCTTGGTATAAGTCTTTCACATTTACGAACACAGAAAAATTGTACACTTATATAGCAAAATAATTCAAAACTGAGGTCACCTTCGAAGTGAGGCATGAACTCAGCAATTCATCTGTGCTCATTGCTGCCCCAGGGCAAAACACTAAACAAATACGGAATAAGGGAGGAATGCGCACACGGAAGCGATGATCTGACGTCAGTATTTTATCACGTAAATATCGTTTATGAATCATATCCCACCTAGAGTTCACAAAGCGCTCTTTTTCTGTGTTGATGATCATAGTTCAAATATGATTTGGCCCGTATATGCAATTCCCCTTCCGACGCCAGAATTTCGCAGAAATTCTGGCGTCGAAATTGGCGTAGTTGTGAACGGAAGATCAGCGCGATCTGTAAGCCAAAATTCGATATAGATGCAAATAAAGAAACAACAGAAATCTTCGGTTCTTGATGGAATCGACCCCACTACTTGTGCTTGGTAAGCAAGTGTTCTACTGCAGAGCCACAGGCGTATTTGAAGCACACACCCTATAGGAGTATCATGTAGCGCAAGGAGTGCCCTCAACGCAGTCAAATTAGGTGGCAGAAGTGTAGAATTGCACCAGACGTCAAAACATTTGAACTACGCAACGAGTGGTTGCTTTAAAAGCTCGCCAGTTACAAAGCACACAAGCCAAATTAATCGCCATTTTGAGCGACAACATTAACAAAGTGCGCAGCTGCGGGTGCGTGTAGCCTCACGGAGGCGTAGTGGATATTTCGAGAATTCTCAAAAGGAACTGTACTAGCAGTAGGTATTTTAGGGTACATTTGAGCGGCCAATTTGACGTGCACAGACGTTCATTCACTTCCAGCACAGTGGAGTTGTCCGCCGCGAAGGGAAACCTGGATAGTAATTTGACCTTAATTATGCTATCGCTTTCTACTCCTGAAAGAGAAGCTCAAGGGACCTCTAAGTCTTTTTTTTTTCTTTTTTTTTGTAAACGGTCAGTATAACTCGGCAATTCCTTCCTTTCCTCGCAGCATGTTTGAGGTGAGCACGGAGAAGCGAATCCAGGCTACCTATTGGGAAGACGACTGACCTCAGGTCAGTGGGCATGGAAGCATGTACGGAATGACGGGCTTACGCACTTTTCCGCTCTTCGTGCAGATTTTCGGCTTCTTGTCCTTTGGCTGGAACACCGGTGTGCTGGTTACTCAGGTGGAATTCTTCGACAACCTGCCGGCTTGTGACTTCGACGGATTCTTCGGCGAACAACCCTCGACTACTCAACCACCTTGCCTGGCTGTTCTGACTTCACCTGTTCTCCCAGCTGCTGGTTCGTACTACCAGTACGCGTACACTTCGCTGTACCCAAGACTTGAACGCCAGTGCGCAGCCGCAACGCTATCAACAGTGCCTCCGACGGAACTGATAAATCTCGGCGCTGCAAAGTCGCTCGTCAGTGGGCATGGAAGCATGTAAGGAATGACGGGCTTACGCACTTTTCCGCTCTTCGTGCAGGTTGGTGGTCGTTACAGTATTACCTACTCTAGCTATAGGACTAATAATGTCTTCATTGTTGTGCTTCCATGCCCAGAAGCCGTTATTGCACCGTTCTGTTCATTATTGCTGATGTTGTGAGGCGATGATGAAAGTAACCCCGGTCCACCTAAAGAACAACCAGAAGCTTTAAGCGAAATTCTAAGAACAATTAAGGATCTGAACCAGAGGACCATTAGAATGGAGGATGTACAAAAAAAGATTTCTGACACAACTGATCAACTTAAAAGTGAACTCAAAACAGTTTCTACTGCGATTTCTGACATCAATGAAAGGCTTGAAAAAGTTGAAAAGCAAACGGCAAATATTGATCATTGGCAAAGCGAAGTCAACGAATTACGGGAAACAATGCAAAATTTCGTGAAAGTTTCAAGTGATTTGCGTGTAAGGCTTGATGATGCGGAAGACCGCTCCCGTCGCGATAACCTTGTCTTTTATGGAATACAGGACGATACCTCTGAGAACGCACCGCAGTCTGAAAAAAAAAAGTATTGGAAATCATCAATAACACGCTAAGTCTTGACGTAGCTAGCGAAAACATTGCAAGAGCTCACAGAATCGGTCGTTTTTGCACTGGAAAAAACCGCCCGTTGATTGTTAATTTTTCCGCCTACAAAACTAAAGAACAAATCCTTCGGAAACGCGCGGAGCTGAAAGAGAGTTCTGTGTCAATAAGTGAAGATTTCTGCCCTGCAACACGATTTGCTAGAAAGAAACTGACCGAGTTTGGCGAGAACCTTCATGTTCCTTATCAACTGCGGTATAAAAAGCTTCTTGCGGGTGGGAAATATTATTATTACGATGCGGACAGTGATTCCATCCATGAAATTGGTCTGTCAAATAACCACGAAAGTGGACAGTCTACCTCTTCCCTTCGACCAAGATGAGGGGCGCAGACAAAAAAACGATAGGGAAACGAGAGGGGTTGCGGCTCGAAGAATGCTTGCCGGACTTACTTAGCGGTACTGTTTACTAATATACGCAGTCTTATGCCAAAAAAGAGATGAATTGTGTGGCCTAATCGATGATTGCGACGCTGACATCATAGCCATTACTGAAACATGGCTATCCGCCAATGTGTCCAACGCTGAACTGCTGTACTGCAATAAAAAATATCAAATCTATCGCAATGACCGCGCTGTTTCTATTGGCGGTGGTGTGCTACTTGCAATTACTGAAAGCCTTAGTAGTTTTGTAGTTCCCATTACTAGCGATATTGAATCAGTGTGGTGTTGTTTGACAACGAACTTTAAAAAAATGATTATTGGTGTTTGTTACCGCTCACCGTCAACCAATGCATCATTCAGTGATAACCTTCACGACTGTTTAAATCAAATTACTGTACAGTATCCTGGTGCTGATATACTTCTTATGGGTGATTTTAACTTCCCCAACATTGTCTGGTCTGCCATGTGCCCATTTTCAAATCCATCATCAACCGAGTCCAATAATTTTATATCGGTTTGTGCTGATTTCGACTTATCGCAGTTAGTTGTTTTGCCTACTCGTATCACAAAAAATTCATCGTCCCTTTTAGACCTTGTTCTGACGTCATTTAAAGACGTCGTTTCTTCGATCACCCATTTACCTGGCCTCAGTGACCACGAAATCTTGACTTTCAGCCTAGTTACAACACATTCAAAAACATGCAAACGGTTCAAAACTATTAAAGATTACGGGAAAGCTAACTATGACGCTATTAATGAAGAACTTAGATTATTTCTTGACGCTTTTCTACCAGGTGTATTCCAGCGGTCAGTACAGAGTAATTGGAATATGTTTAAATCCACAGTTTCAAAACTAGTTCAGAAATATGTACCTATTCGTCGTATTTTTGCCAACAGTAAGGCACCCTGGTACAATAGGTACCTCAACCGACTTGCTAATAAAAAGAAACGTTACTTTCGTAGAGCAAAACTTTCTCGGAAAGCGTCTCATTGGTTTTCATACAAAACAGCCGCTTCGTCGTACATTTCCGCTTTGAAATGCAGCCAATTTTCTTTCTTCAATATTACTCTTCCAAACATGCTTAAAACTAACCCGAAAGGCTTTTGGAATGCGCTAAAGGACAACAGTGACCATAAGTTTACGCTATCGTATCCATCTGGTGATCCCGTGCCGATATCTCTAACTGCCCATGTGTAGAATGATACCTTCGTTCGATCATTTTCATCTGCGAAAACCAATACGATGCCTAACTTTCCACGATTCAACTATCCTCCCATGGATTCGATTGTGTTTGATTCCGTAGGAATCGCAAAGATAATTGACAGACTAAAACTGAGTTCCTCTTGTGGTATAGATCAGATCAACACAAAATTTCTTAAAAACACGAAAGAGTACTGTTCAATTATTCTAGAGTGTCTTTTTTCGCAATCTTATGACTCCGGTTCTTTACCTGAACACTGGAAAACAGGTAAAATTGTCCCAATTGTCAAATCCGGGAAAAAAGAGTGATCCCTCAAACTTTCGTCCTATCTCACTTACGTCAGTTCCATGTAAAATTTTTGAGCACATCATCTTCACGCATCTTGTCAACTATCTAGAGGATAACTGTTTCTTCTCGACCTCGCAACATGGCTTCCGAAAATCTTTTTTCGTGTGAGACCCAGCTAATCACCTTCACAAACAACCTACATGTATATGTTGACTCTGGCTTTATTGTAGATTGTATTTTTTTAAACTTTGCGAAAGCTTTCGACAAAGTTAACCACTCCTTGCTGTTACATAAACTAAGTGCTTTTAATATTGACCCTCAAGTACTCGCTTGGATTCGTGAATTCCTTTCTTGTCGTGTACAATATGTTACAGCCAACGGCTCTGACTCTTCATTGGCAACAGTTGGATCAGGCGTACCTCAAGGGTCAGTCCTTGGCCCGCTGTTATTTCTGATCTATATTAACGACCTACCTACTAACATTTCTTCCCAAGCTTGTTTGTTTGCCGATGACTGTGTCATTTACCGGAAAATAGCCAGCGATTCAGACGTCACATCACTACAAAATGATTTAGATACCATATCACAGTGGTGCCGCACGTGGCACATGGAACTGAACGTCGCTAAATGCAAAAGCATGCGCGTAACCAGACGCAATGTTACCACTCCGTTCTATTCCCTTAACAATTCACCCCTGCAAACCACAGCTTCTTATCGCTACCTTGGCGTCCACATATCTAATAACTTGTCATGGAAGCATCACGTCCATCACATATTAGCTAAAGCAAACCAAACTTTAGGTTACTTAAAAAGAAAGTTCTATCTTGCTCCGCCATCGCTAAAACTATTGCTTTATACTACCTACGTTCGTCCTCAGCTAGAATACGCCTCATCTGTGTGGGACCCGCACAACTCTACATTAACACAAAGCATCGAGGCAGTGCAAAATCGCTCAGTTCGCTTTATTTCATTTAACTACGATCGCAATGCCAGTGTCTCAAACATGAAAGCTAATCTTAATCTACCTTCCCTAGCGGAGCGTAGAAATCAATCGCGCATCTGCCTTTTTCACAAAATTTACTACCATAACGCCGCTCTTCGTTCCCTGTTCATACGCCCACCTCCATTTCGCTCACGCCGACTTGATCATCATCATAAGGTTGACATACCATTTTTTTCAACTACTGCAGGCTCGCAATCATTTGTTCCCAGGACAGCAGGTGATTGGAATCGCTTACCAGCCTTTATAACTGACATAACCGATACAACTGCTTTTAAAAATGTATTATCCAGCGTACTGTAGCACTGCATGTTTGTTTGTTTCTTCAACGTCTTGTACTTTACCAAATTTTTGTGTTTATTTTGTATAATGCTTCCACTTTTACGTTTACTTACATGCTATTATTGTTCATGCTTTTTGTTTACTATGTACACGCCCACCTCCTCTGTAATGTATTTATACTCTGAGGGTACTATAAATAAATAAATAAATAAACAGGGCCCGATTACGTTACCGTGTTCTGCTCTTGAGGCGAAGCTCAAGCGTCCTCCAACATTTATTGCGATAGCAATTATAACGACACTCTCGGAGAGTATTCGCCGTCAGCGTCATGTTCCATATAAAGTCCAAATCTATAACATGCGTCCGCGCATCGTATGTTCTGGGCACGGGTAAAACCACACGAGCAGCGGCGACCGATGCTGCTGAAGCAGAGATGAAAAGAACCGACCTAGCCAAGTCGCACGGAGGGCGCATGCGATAACATCAGCCTGCGCGCGTCGATTGCTCCTCAAGCAGAGAAGATACACCCAGCCCATCTTGAAGAAGTAAGAAAAATGCGGGGGTGGATAGCTAGCACTAGCGGTATCTCGGCAGGCATCTGCAGTATAGACGTCAGACTCTGCCAAGGCGGCGCTCCAAAAAATGCCGCCACATCCTACCCCTGGAAATAACTGGGTAGTGCACAGAGCCGTGCGCAAGCGAATGCGCATAGGGCACACTAGAACCCCCTTCGGTCGTTTTCGTCGAGGCGCGGTTTCCTGAAGATCAAGGACCTGGAAAGCTTTTTTCGCGAGTCCATGCTTCAAAAAAGAACGAAGCGCATCAAAGCGAATTGCGGACGTGAAGTGCAAACGATCTTTCAGTTATTTCAGCGCGTTTCAACTCGCATGTACAAGCGAGCTTCGCAGGACGTCGATTTTGAGGAAAGCCCTCCAACGTCCGATCTGTACCGCCTAAATGCGTTAAATTGGGGTGTATACATAATGTCAAGGCGATTAAGTACATACACGATCATTATTTTTAGCTGCGCATCTTACCATCAGTGGTAGCAATGTCGCTTGATCAGGAATGAATGGCCCCTCTTATGTAGAGCTTTCAGCTTCATTCTTCCTTTACCTTTCACTTCTAGTTCTTTCGACTGCTTTATTACGCATGTTCGATTGTTCTGTGGGCGGTTGTCTTCCGTATGTATATTCTTAAGATGGGGACACTTGTGTAACCGATTTCGCGGGGTACAACGAAAGGCAAAAGAAATTTGGAAGTTGTGACGACCATCAGTTTGGGATTTACGTGTATGACAAGGTGTGAACAATGCCTAGTCAAAACCGGAAAATTGGGCCTTCAAAACGTACGTGAGCGATGCTCTTCGGTGGCGATGAATTCAGATTATGGGAGGTGGCGGTGTGCGTGATGTGTGTCATGCATACTACGAGAAAATTAGACGACGCAAACCACCAAGAAGAATAAGCGAAAGGAAACAGCGTCACTCGCGACTAACTTTATTCTTGCAAGACCGTCGCATTATATCACGCATCTTCAGTCGGCCTCTATAGCGGCTCGCTACTTGTTACACTGCGCGCAACGCAATCAGAGCCTCGATAAGCTTCATAGTGAAGGTTACCATGGTTCTCATCCAAGGCTACGCAAAATAAAATAACAGCAGAGCCACATTATCACACTTTCTCACGCGACCGCCTGTGAAAAATGCGAATAATTCGCTTACCCAATACGTTAAACTGCCCCTATCCAGTGCTCTCGCCTTACACTCTAAGAAAAAAAAGAGTCGAAAGAGGGTTACAAAACCGTTACCCCCTTCGGGTATTCACTTGACCCCTTTTGGAAGGTAGACGCAGAGAAAGAGAGTTGGCAATTCGAGAGGAGTCACAGACCTCTCGGGAAGCGCGTTTCGATTGGCTTCCGTGATGAACGCGCCGTGGTATACGCCATACATATCGCGCGTTTGCCGATCGGCGCCGTTGAGACGGGCCTATCTCTCGCTCCGGCGCCGCAGCGTCGCCGCCGGCGCGGTCGCGAGGGGGACGAGGGCGCGAGGCGCCTACTTAGCGGGGATTCTCGTTTGAACCGCCGTTCAGAGCGGACGTTTCTTTTACGCGCTCTGTGTTTTTCGGCGGCCTTCATGCACTAGTCCGATGGAGAAGAAGGCGAAGTCAAAAGGGCAAAACCCAAAGCGGCTTCCCAGGCAACCAAACCGGCAGCCACCACTCTGACAACCGGGGAGCCCCACGCGGACGGCCCGACGATGTCAGAAACGCAAAAGGTCCTACAGGATTTCTTTAAGGACGACGAGTACATGCTGGCTTGCGAGCGGATCGCCCGCAAGCAACAGCACCAACTTGAACAGCAAGCCGTTGATGTCATCGGTCACTGGCTGGTCAAGACAACGAAGAGATCGCGTTCGGTACCTCACCTGAACATGAGCGTCATCGCCGAAATCAAAGCCCAGATGGAAGACGCGGAAAGACGGAAAGCAATCGACATTAAAGCCATCGCGAACGCGACCACGGAGACACCCATTGGTTCCAGCCCTGCGCCAATGGCGGCAGAACTCTCCGACGACAGCGCGGGAACGACATCGGTGGCTCCTGTTACCGTTTTCGGCGCGCCTGTCAGCGAGGGAAGGAACCAGCCACGCAGACCTCGGAGGAAACGCCGGCGCCAGCCCCGCGACTTCGAGCCCCGCTCAGCTAAGGCCCCTGCAACACAGAGGCCTCGGACAACACCGGTCGCCGTGCAGCGCCCATGCCCGACCCTTCCGCAAGCCGAGGACGACTTCGTGACGGTCGTCACGAAGGCAGCCCAGCGAAGAGCAAGGGCACTGGAGGCTGCAGCCATCGCGACCGACTCGGCAGTGATCGGGACCGTACTCTACCGTCCCTCCACCCCTGGCGGCACCTTCACGGGATCGCCCCGCCTGACAATCGCGGCGGCGCGGCTGCGCGGCCCGGAGTGGTGGCGGTGCGTGTTAACCACCGCCGCAACATCGTGGCCGCGGACGCGTCGGCGCCGTCGTGCCTGTACGAGCTCTTGGCCATCAAAGAGCTCAGTGGCGTTCCCGTCACTGCCAGGGAGCCTGCCGATCGTCGCACCAGCGTCGGCTTCCTCCACGGCCTTGACGGCGACCTTACGGACGAGCAGCTGATGGCGGGCCTCTCGTCGACGGCTCCGATCCTTGCGGCAAGCAGGGAGGGCAGGTCGGCGCGGATCCGGTTCGCCAGCAGCCTTCCACCCGAGCGTGTCACCCTCTGCGGCCTCCAGCTTCGAGTACGGCACGCCAGGCCGCGGCCGCTGCAATGCCGGCAGTGCGGGCGCTTCGGGCACGTCTCCGAAGCATGCCCGCGCGCGCCGGCGACTGCATCAAATGCGGCCAACAACACCAGGCTGCGGCTACCTGCCGTCCGCGTTGTGTCAACTGCGGAGGGCGACACCCTGCTGACCAGCCAACCTGTCCGCGCTGGCAGGAGGAGAGGAGAGTGGCCACGCTGCTAGCCTCTTCATCAGCGCCGCTCTCGAGACGGGCGGTCCGGGCCGCAGTACGCGAGGAGTCCCGTGAGGTACGCTCCTATGCTGCTGCGGTCAGGGGTCAACCTGCTCACGGGTACCACCGCGGATCCTGGCCCGCTGCGCCCCACTCCTGCTCCGCGCCGATCCCTGCTGCCCCCCGGCGAGCTCCTCCAGGACGAGCCCGCCTGCTGCCCCACCCGCTGAACCTGCCGAGGACCCGCGGGACGCGCTGATCACCACACTGCTTGCAGCACTGCGAGCGGTAGGTGGATACCTACCCTCGGACCATCCAATGCGCAGTGTCTGCCTGCAGGCGGCCAGCGCTCAGTCCGGGGCCACCACGGTTGACTGAGGTCGCCACTCCAGCGGCGGATACGCCGCCACCTATTCGAGACGTCCTCTCCAGGAATCTCGATCTGCTACAGCTGTTTGGGTCAACTCCTGCAGCCCTGCTCCCCTGCCGCGCCTGACATGCGGTTGCTGACTTCTTTTTTTTCTCTCCCCCTCTCCTTCCTCCTCTCCCACGTTCTCTCTTTTCACATCCTCACTCCTATCTCCTATCCCCACCTCCCCCCTTCCCATTTCAAGGCACTGCGCCGTGCTCCCTTAAGGGCTGCAGAAATAAGTGCCTTTTCCTTTTCTCATTCTAACCACTACCAGCACCACCACTTAGCGCCTACTCCTCCATGCCTGCCTACGCCTGCTGCCTCCTCTCTCCGTCTTTAGGAATGCGTCAGAGAGAACCGCGTTGGTTGCGCTGGTCGCGCGACCGGCGCGACTTGTAGTTTTGAGTTCGAGCGAACACGCCAGGCTCCGTGCTCGAAGTGACGCTAGTGAGGAATATTCTTGGAGTTGCGGTGAGTGCACGGTGAGTTAACGGTGAGTGCACTGCTTTCGTATATACTAATTACACAGCTTTAGCTGGGGGGTCTGCAGCAGCTCCGCGGAAGTAGGCTGCGGGAGCAGGCTGCCAGCCATTTCCAACAGTAGCCTGCGTCCGCGTGGCTGTCGCAGGATGTCCAGTTAAAACAGTCACTTAACGAGTTGAGGCCGCTATGCACGTTGTTGTGTGATTGCATGGCTCATAAAATGAGTGATGCAATCACTTATCGAGGCGATTACTTTCTGCTCGCACATTGTGTCTGAACTGCTGAAAGTGTTTAATATCGTTTTGAGATGCGCTTTAGTCTACGTCTTAATAACATTTCCATCGATACTCGAGTGTGCAGCCTGCTTCCACCCGTAAAAACGTGACAAAAGAGTCTGTGTACAGAGACGCACTGTATATAATGACGTTCGGCTTTACAACCGAATCGAGTGAATATACGTGACTGTGGGAGCTGTGTGCGGTAATTCTAGCATGTGCCATGTCTGATGTCAACGTAGACCGCGTCCGCGCGCGTTGCTGTCGTTCGGGCGCTCGTACAACTGAGTTGTTAAGGGTGGATTACATTTGTAGAACACGCGTTCTGTCGTTCGGGCGCTCGAACAACTAAGTATTTAAGAATGTGTTATGTTTGTAGAATACGCTGTCAGTAACCGCTCACGGCGTGCCCCTGACTGCCGGAGGATGCGCTTGGTTGTGGCAATATGCCGGCGCAAAGCCGGGCTTATTCTGGAAGTACTTTTGAAGCGACTTATCAGAAAAGGAGGGCCTTCATTCGTGCATAACCAGTGCCTATCGCGAAACGCGGTTCCCGCCTTCTATTACGTGAAAATTTGTTTCGTTACGAAATTATTTAAAACGAAACACTCGTGTCAGATGTGTGTACAGTAACGGTGTGTTGAACAAACAGTGGTTTAAATAAAACTAATCAGTCTGTGTGTTTGTGTGTTGGTTATTCCCAGGGCAAGGAAGCTGTCGCTAGGGTCTGGCGCTTCACCACTAGTGATAGGAAAATCAACAGCGGCGTTCGTAATGTCAACGAGGCACTCGGTACATTTCCTTTGGTTGGACAAGATGACGTAGGAAAAGAGGTGAGTGGCACCCACGCAAAGGAGCCTAAAACAATTGCCTTTGTTGTTAAAAAGAAAGCTCACATCATCTTGTGGTGCAAGTTTGTCACCAATGTTTTACGCGATAACGGCAAAAAACACGGTTCCCTACCATGCCTATTTGCATTTGTTTTGTTCTGAGCCTTCATTATGTCTGTGTAAATCACTTATTTGTGTAGGTATTGCAAACTCTTACTATGACTCCGTTTTCTGATTATGATATCACGTTCTTCTTTTCAAGTACCATTTGTCATGGCTGCTCACGCTGAACAGGAGCGACAACATAGTCTGATTCCTCCAGCCTTCACGACTTTTCTATTCTTGATCATAAGGAATAAATATGGAAACATGATACCGATATCTGCTGTTCATTTTGCACGGCATGACACTTTGCACATCACAGTCACACATTTTGGTTGGTTATACGCATACAAGCATGGAAATGAGGAATACCTCAACTGCTTCAACTTTGCTGGAAATGTTGTGTTTTGAGAAGTTTTATTAAAATAATGCTAAAATTGAACTATCCTTTCTTGCAGTCGCTGGCCACAACGGCAAGTATTAATCGAGTTGCTTAAAATGAATACTTCACTATTTCCAGCAGTAGTCGCGAAAAAAGTAGAGCATAGGTCAATTTAGTAGCTTAAAATAGCCGTAGAGTCTCTTGACGCTTCGGTGGGTGTCAATTGACCCGCCGGCAAGAGTCGTCTGACTCCCCTCAGAAGTGGTAGTGTGATCCTTCGCATAAGAGTCATCCCACTCTTCTTAAGAGGGTCCGGGGACTCTCCTGAGCGCGCCCACTCTGACCCACCAAGAGAGTCACCGTGACTCTCCAAAGAGAGTCGTATACGTGGCAGGTCAGAACTCTCCGAAAAGAGTCAGGTATACTCTTTTTGTTTCTTAGAGTGTAGAGCTTCGTACGACAGCCATGGAAACCGGTAAAACTGAACGTTGTTATTCAATCCTTTACCCACTTGTCAATTCACAACGCAGCAGTAGCATCCATTGCTGCGCTGCTTTGTAGCGGACGGAGCCGTCGCGTCTGCTTTTGTTTTCACCATCTTTCTGGCCAGCGACCCAACAAACACTTCGTGGCGGTTCAGTGGTGCGTCCGACTAGCCGAGAGAAGTTCGTAGTCGACCTGTGCGCCGGACCCAAAATCGCCGGCGGCGGCGCGTCAGCGGCGCGGGGTTCATCGGATCGGCGGCGGTGCGGTGGGGGGGGAGGGGGGGGTAGATTCATGATTCAAGAGTTTGTGGGGATAGAGGTTTGTCTCTTGAATTTTGAAAAAAAAAACTGTTTCCCCAAAAGGGCGAAGCGGTAAATGCGACAGCAACATGTCGTAATGTTATAACAAACTAAGGCTAGCAGCTAACTCTTTTTCATCCGATATCGCGAAACTGCAAAACACTGGTGGATGGGAATGCGGCCGCTCCCGGGAAAGAAGCAGTTCTCATGCAGTTTGTCGAATCAGTGGTCACAGCAAGACGCGGTGAGATGATAGCGCGTAGAAGGGTATACGAGACACGTTTGCTGATGAGCATCATTATGCGTAATTCTTCCAAAAGGCGTTAAGATCTCCGTCAGGTCTAGATGACGTTTTAATATTCAGGTTAGACAATAAAAGCAGAAGTAATGACCTTTTCGCTGCTTTCACATCCTCCTTGTATAATAAATGTGTCACTGGGATTAGAATATTGTTTAATCGCTCTCCAAAAAATTTTCGGCACATGATTTTATGAAAGCTGGGAGAGTTATTCCAAAAAAAATTGGGGGGACCCTTAAGCTTCGCCTTTAAGAGTTGAACGCGATAGCGATATCCCGTCCCTAGTGCGTACTTCAATCACTTAGTGCATACTATGTAATGGGTAGTATGATTTAAACCAGGAGAAATTATGCGCGGCAAATGTGGGAAATGTTTTCGAACTTGCTATGCACCCACTACGTGGTGTTAAGGGAACACGCGCAGTAAGGTGTGTGCCGTTTGTAATGGGTGGCTGGCTTTAAACTATGAAATCGTTATGCTAGTCACATATTCTGACACCCGATGGCAATGTACGCTTGTACCACGCAATCTTCCTGGGATATTGCATGTTATATTGCGACGCCTATATAAAGGACGCTTGCGTTTGCGAAGCATGCAAGTTACTTTCACTGCATTTTCCAAGCAGAGGAAGTTATTTTCACAGTATTTCCAACCAGAGGCATGGGTGTGTGGTAAGCAGACGACCCGGGTTCGATCCTCACTCGGACCCGAAAATTTTTATTATTTATTTTATTTGCATCTTTCTCGATTTTTCGGTCACGGACAAGATGATGATTTTTCGGTCACGGGACAAGATGGTGATTTTTCGGTCACGGACAAGATGATTATTTTTCGCTCACAACCAACGACGCCGACGCCGTCATCATCTTGTCCGTGACCGAAAAATCATCATCTTGTCTGTGACCGAAAAATCGAGAAAGATGCAAATAAAATAAATAATAAAAATTTTCGGGTCCGATTGAGGATCGAACCCGGGTCGTCTGCGTGGCAAGCAGGTGTTTTACCACACAGCCATGCCTCTTTTTTTTTCATCTGCTTGGATATACTGTGAAAATAACTTCCTCTGCTTGGAAATGCAGTGAAAATAACTTCCATGCTTCGTACACGCAAGCGTCCTTTATATAGGCGTCGCAATATAACATGTAATATCCCAGGAATATTCCGTGTTACAAGTGTAAATTGCCATCGGGCGTCAGAATATGTGACTATCATAACGATTCCATAGTTTAAAGCCAGCCACCCATTACAAACGGCACACACCTTACTGCGCGTATTCCCTTAACACCACGTAGTGGGTGCATAGCAAGTTCGAATACATTTCCCAAATTTGCCGCGCATAATTTCTCCTGGTTTAAACCATACTACCCATTACATAGTATGGACTAAGTGATTGAAGTACGCAGTAGGGACGGGATATCGCTATCGCGTTCAACTCTTAAACGCGAAGCTTAAGGGTCCCCCAATTTTTTTCTTTATCGTGTGAAATTTGCCCTTTTAACTGTTCTGATACCTTATTTGTGGCACGCTTAATTTCATGACAGTTTGGTTTTAACGACTTTTTTGTTTTTAACATTTTAGGTTTGCGCTATAAAATGTATATTGCCTCCAGCGATTCAAGGGTTTTCGTGCACAGATATTTTTTCACATATCTTAGGTACAACGCGCTCTAAACAGTCTTGCATAATTTCTTTAAATAGAATCCAGAGGTCGTTAACACTACACGTACTCCTTTGAAAACTCTCATAAAGAAGGCTCAGCTCATCAATCACAGAATGATAAATCGTCTGCGCGAGTAAGATAGGGCAACATATTATTTTCATTATGGTGACGTAATTTTGCGCCTTTTAATGTAAATAGACCTGCATTTCGATGGAGGGGAAATGGTAGAGGCTCGTCTACTGTGCGATGTCAGTGCACGTTAAAGAACACCAGAGTGTCAAAATTTCCGGAGCCCTCCACTACGGCGACCCTCATAATCATATCGTGGTTTTGGGACGTGAAACCCAAGATATTATTATTATTATTATTATGTTAATAGACCAGCAAGGTGATCTGAGATGTCATTCGTTACTTGAACCAAAGTATCGTTTATGTTGCCTCTTACAAAGAATAGGTCTAGCACCGATTCAGAGTTATTGTATTTTCTGGCAGGCTCATTAACATCCTGTAGGAGATCGAAATCAAAGAAAATGTCCAGTGCTTCACATTCAGGAGGTGTGGAAGACTGCGTCGTAGAAGTGTGCCAATCAACGTTAGGCAGCTTAAAGTCGCCAGCCAGAATTACTCTATCTTCAATTTTAACAGGACACTGGATATAAAACCGAGGCTGTTCAAGACCGTTAGCAGAAGAGCCGCCGCAACGTCGCATCGATTGGGAAACTCGTTTGTTTTGGATTATTCGGGTAAGATTGCGCCTACGACACCATCAGTCGAGATTATACTGTAGTTAACGCAAGTGCCAGTGATAACGCTGGGATTTTCGATCATTCCTGTATACAAGACGACGCGTTCCGCTGATGATCAGGTTATCAGGGGCCGACGACTACGAACACCGCCATCAATGGACAGCGTGTACTTATTCCACTTCTATTTTCAGTTCTTGGGCGCAAGTTTCCCCAGTAAAGTGATTCGTACTTGGTGAAAAATTAAGCACAATGAACGGGACAACAGAATGAGAGACACACAGGACGAAGCGCTTTTTAACAACTGTGAACATTTATTGAAAAAGTCACAGTTTCACCGCAAGGGTGAAGCAATGAATGCGATAGCAAAAATTGTAATGTTATACGAAGTGAGGCTGGCAGCTAACTCTTTTTGGATCCGATCTCACGCAACTCTAGAAAACGCTTGTTTAAGAGAATTCTCTTCGCGTTGAGAGCGCAGCACGTAGAAGGGTACGCCGGCCCGGCCGCCGAGAAGGGGAGATGTGAAGGGGAGATAAAGCGCGCGCCCGCGCCCGCGCTCGTAAAATCGAACGTCGCCCCCCCCGCCCCCCCGCCCGCTGTCTGCCTGTCTGCCGCCGAGAAGAGGAGATAACGCGCGCGTCCCCGCTCGTAAAATCGAACGTCCCCCCCCCTCCGCCCGCTGTCGGCCGCCGAGAAGGGGAGATAACGCGCGCGTCCCCGCTCGTAAAATCGAAGGTCGCTCGAGGGACCCCCCCCCCCCCCCCCCCCACTCGCGTCTTTTCACGCTCACGAATGACGGGCGGGCCCGGTTATATATATACATATACATATACGGCAAATGACGCCGACGGCGAAAACCAGCCGCGAGTGTCCATATAATTGCTATCGCAATAAAACATCGCCCCAGCTAGACAATGAACGCATGTGCGCAAGGCTTCCGACGATCAGCAAAAAAAAAAAAAACGAAAAGACAACCAACAATAGAGCCAGGCGCGAGATACACCCCCCGTGACAACACTAACACGTGGAAAATGAATTCACCAAAATGACCGAATGAGAAGTGGCACGTAGATACACAGTTGAATACCTAAATCTTGGAATGAAAAACAAGATAAAAAGGCTACAAGCTAAAAAGCAGACATAACTAAAAAGACAGCAAAATGAAAACGCGCTTAAAACTGGTCATTAATGAAACGCACTTCTTTATTTAATAGAGCTACTGAAGCGACACTCACGCACATGTCGGGTCCACAACCTCCAAGAAAAGCGGCTTCTAAGGTTTCTCGTTCCAGTTTCGTGCCTTGGCGACCTACTACTGCTCCATTCTTAAACCGTGGGGAACAACAGCAAACTTTAGAGTGTAAAGCGAGGTTCGACCCCTCTCCTGACATCAAGCACCTATAGTGGCGTGAGTAGCCGGTGATGAAGGTACTGACCGGTCTGCCCCAAGTAAACACGACCGCAGCTTAATGGAATTTTGTGCACGACCCAATCTGTGCACTCGACATACTGATATTCGTGTTTTGTAGAGCAGCGTTTACTTGTTTGGGTGCTCGTCACGCGTCTGCATAGTTTTGCTAATTTGCATGGTGCGGCGAAAACAAGATCCACCCCATGCCTAGCCGCGACCTTTTTCAAGTTATGTGACAATATGTCCTGATATGGGACCACCTCGTACGCACCCCTCTTCGTTGGAATGCCTACATCTACCGCATGCTCCTTGCGAAGCTGGTTTAGAAACGTTTCTGCTAGCGCTAGTAGGAGTGGAGGGGGGTACACTGCCTGTTGCAATCGTGCAGTTTGGAGGCTGAAGCTATCCACAAGCGCTTAGTCATGTGTGTCTCTCCTTCTGTTGTCCCCTTTATTACGCTTAATTTTTCATCACCAACAGGCTCAAACCACTACTCTTGTAAAGTGATTCGTCTACCCGACTGCCGCCTTCTGTCGCGACCACGGGAAAATATCAATGTAATAAACCTTACATGCGTACAAAGGCGCGCGCAAGGTTCCCCATCATTGGGGGGATGCGGGGGGGGGGGGGGGGGGGGACGGTTCATGACAGCGCCCCTCGCCGCCCTAGTAAGTCATTTTATGGGGTAGATTTGGCGCCCCCCTTTTGGGTGACTAGGGGCGCCCCCCTCTCCCACATGCACACGCTTATGCGCGCGTAGTTTCATGAAAAAGCAAGTTTCACGTTGCGGTAGTTTGGCGTTGCTCGTCCCTTCGAGAATACGCTAGCGAACTCCACTTTGTATGTTGTTTCGATAAAATGTCTGTGTTGCAATGTCGTGCCCTCCCTTCCAGTATAAGCTAGCTTTTGCACGCCAGTGTACTCGACGTGCCCGGTATGTGGCGACGTTGGGCCAGCTGGTGTTACTTAATTATGGGGAAGAACAGCGCTTATATGACCACGAAAGTGAAGAAACAACAGCAGACGAAGCGCATCGTGTGTCGTTTCGTCCCTGTCCTCGTTCTATATTCGCTGTTTTTTCATTTCATTGTGTCTGGCAAGTCCACAATATTCACACAGGTACTGAACTTACCACAAGACGTTGATCCACAAAGTCACACCTGACGGAAAGCTAGAAAATACTGCTTACGCAGCCATTCGCTGACTGCGTCAGGTAAAATCGATTCCCTAAATGCATGGGTTGCCACGAAATTTTACTCATGGCGCTACGAAACTGCACAGCGCACCGGTTGAGCTGGGGGCAGCTGTCGACATCGCCTCCAAAATCGACTGCTCGTGTGAGCTCATAACCGTCTATGCGGTAGAATAACGAATTAAATAATATTTTCGCGCTTCAACATTACTATACATAGCTTCGGCGTAAGAAGTAAAGTCACTAATTTCAGTCTAACTGAGCTTTTGATTCTTGATTTGCTGGAGAATTACGAAGTATCTAGTGGGATCAAAAGTGTTCAAGGGACCACCTGATGCATATGCTTGTTGTTATGCACCTGAATATCAGTTCATTTATTTAGTGATAATGGTTACCAAGTGCTAGATAATGGTGGGACTAGCACTTATCTAGCACTTATCATAAAAACATCAACATTACTGTATGTGTCTGGGACTATTCAGATGTCAGTACACTATTCTGGGGCTCCTTTGAAAGCATGATTTGCGCCACGTTCGTAAAGTAGCGTGCAAAAAATACTCGAATATGAATTAATTCTTTTTTCAAGCATAGGCCAGAACTTACGAAAATTTTCAAGCGACGTATGATCTAAACAGTCCTTGTGGAATTACCGGCACAAGTGAAAAGTAAATCAAGCACTACAAAAGGGAACATGCATAGACTGATACGATCTTCCCACTTCACTATCTTCTCATGCCAGAAGTACAGAATGACAAAATTAATTGTCCGTTCTATCGACCTGTTCAAATCAAACATGATTTTTCCTTTACACGTGTTCTTTAGGGAATAGCGTCACCGTTCATCTACGCGCGACGTGGCAGGTAATTGAACATCGTCATGTACGTTGATTGTGTTCGCTTTTTATTTTATAGCGATAGAAATTGTATTGACACTTCATGTTCCCAAGATAGAACAAAATATTGTTGTTTCTATCAACTTGCTCGAATCAAACAATGTTTTTTTTTAATGCGAAGCATTTCTCAGCGAACTTCGGCGATTTGCAGCGTATCTATCTAGCTATCTCTCTATCTAGCCGCCTACGACTTTGTGCTCTCCTGCCGTATCGTTAATCGTATTTATACCAAATTTGGTATGGCATAACATGACTGAATGAACATAAGTGGCTGGTCATATCATGAAAATCATGAATAACTTGTCATGAAAAGTATGATTTACATGTCACCCTCATGGCGCGCTAGCGGCCGTTTCGTTAGCTTCATATACACCAAATTTGGGACTGAGTGACGTGACTGTATCAAGAACATAAATGACCGGTGGTAATATGCAAATAATGACGTGAATGTCATGAACAACATGATTTACATGCCACGCTCATGGCGGGCTCGCGGCCGTTTCGTTAGCTTGATATATAGCAAATTTGGCATTGTGTGACGTGACTGTATGACGAACATAAATGACAAGTGGTAATATGGAAATCATGACATGTCATGAGCGACATGACTTGCATGCCACGCTCATGGCGCGCTCGCGGCCGTTTCCTTAGCTCTAGATACACTAAATTTGGTAATGAGTGACATGACTGTATGACGAACATAAATGACAAGTGGTAATATGGAAATCATGACAAGTCATGAGCGACATGACTTGCATGCCACGCTCATGGCGCACTCGCGGCCGTTTCGATAGCTTGATATTCACCAAACTTGGTACTGAGTGACATGACTGTATGACGAACATAAATGAGAAGTGGTAATATGGAAATCATGACATGTCATGAGCGATATGACTTGCATGCCACGCTCATGGCGCGCTCACGGCCGTTTCCTTAGCTTGAGATACACCAAATTTGGTATTGAGTGACATGACTGTATGACGAACATAAATGACAAGTGGTAATATGGAAATCATGACTTGTCATGTGCGACATGACTTGCATGCCACGCTCATGGCGTGCTCGCGGCCGTTTCGTTAGCTTGAGATACACCAAATTTGGTATTGAGTGACATGACTGTATGAAGAACATAAATGATAAATGATAATATGGAAATCATGATATGTCATGAGCGGCATGACTTGCAATCCACGCTCATGGTGCACTCGCGGCCGTTTCGTTAGCTTGATATACACCAAATTTGGTATTGAGTGACATGACTGTATAACGAACATAAGTGGCAGGTGATAACATGAAAATCTTGGTAGGCATGTCATATACAACGCCATTTACATGCCACGCTCATGGTGCGATTGCGTCCAGTTCGCTAGCTTTATATACACTGTATGACGAACATAAATGACAGGTCCTAACATGTAAAACACGATATGCAAATTATGTAAAGCATGATTTGCTCCTTCGTGGCTGCTTCGCATTACATCGATTCCCACAGTGCGTGGGATCTGCCGGCTTTTTGTATAAGCGTTTCTCAGGGAGTTACGTCACTATTCACCTACCTGCCCTGTTGCTGATGCACTTATTGAACTTTCATGCACGTTGACTGTGTTTTTTATTATTTATAGCGATAACAGTTCTATGAACACTGCAAGTGCCGCACATAGAATAGATAAAATTTTATGGTTCTTTATATCACTAGCAGAAAAATACTAGGAGCCCTGCTCCTGTGGGCAGAATGGGTAAAAATTTTCTGTTTTATAATTTTCTTGGCGTAATAATTTTCTTTCTGTCTTCCTTTGTTTCTGCCACATTGTGCAATTCTGCTTCCTTACTTTTCTTTTCCTCCATGCTGGGAATTTCGCCTTCACCCACGTGCCTAGCAGCGCGTCATTCTTGTTTCTTCAGGCAATTAATCGATGAGATGCATCAATAAAAGTAGGAATTTTGAACGTGAAATGGCAAGTGATTTCGCTGGAAGATCAGATTGCCATCAGAAACAGCTCATAACGGACTAGACGGCGAGCGTGAGAACGCCAGTTATTAAGTCTGAAGCCTTGCATGCCTCATCTAACGCGCAAGTTCTCAGTTGATGCTTGTATTTGACTTAGCGTGTTCCGCAGAGGCTTCGACAGCAATCACTCGGGATTTCTTCGAACTGTTTCCAAGCGCCATCATAGAGTTCATCGGTAGGCTTAGCAAGCCTGAGTGTAGTGGACGAACACGTGGCCTCAAAAATGTGCGACAACTTCAAGCTCAGAGGCCATATATTACGAGTTTGTGATTCTTCTTATTCTCAATAGCTGGCGCTACAAGTAAAATAAAGAAAATTGAGATTCGGCGGCACTGTGACTTGTTTCCCTCACTACAGAGCTGCAAATTACACATTTTTTAAATTTATTTACAGATACTGCAGGCCCTCCTCGGGCCCATGCAGGAGTGAAATACAAGAATACAATCAGACCATATATAGCTATACACTGAATAGTTTGGCATAATTGAAATAATATACAAATAATAGGTACACAACTGGAAAGTAAGATCAATGTTTAGTACATATAGATTTATGGTAGACAACAGAATTGCACAATTTTTTTTCCAATATACACAAGTCAGTTAAATCGTACACAAATCAAGGTATTTTCAATATAAATCGCTTTTATCAAAAAAAACTTCAACTTTCGATATGTTTCATAAATGAAGCCGTCGAGGCAGCATTCACTGCTTCTGCAGATAACGCATTCCAGTGCAAAATAGCGCGAGGAAAGAGAGCGAACTTGTGGACATAAATGTGGCTAAGTGGCTGCCGAAAAGTTTTCTCGTGATTCGTCCTTGCTGAAAGCTTTGAAGGTTGCTGAAGATAACGTTCCCGTGATAATTTGAATTCCCCATGGTAAAGTTGGTAGATGAATTTTAATCTGGATACTATCCTGCGCTGCTCAAGTTTTGGTAGGCTTGCCTTAATACGTAGATTTGTTACACTAGCCTGTGGGGGAGTAAGCGGAATAAATAAAACGTAAAGCTAAATTTTGGACTCTTTCAATTTTTTTTAATCAAGTATTTTTGCCAAGGGCTCCAAATAATGTCGGCATACTCCAATTTTGGTTGCACTAGTGCTTTATATGCTCTCAGTTTCACCGTGGGAGGAGTATTACGTAGTTTTCTCTTCAAAAAGGACAATTTCTTCAGTGCACCCCTACACACGTTTTCAACATGCATTTCCCAGTTGAGGTTACTGGTGAGTGTCACTCCTAGATATTTCACACGATCAACTCTCGTGATGGTAGCATTTCCTATAGAATATGTAAAGTGAAAGGGCATCGTTTTATTGGTAAACATAATTGAATTTGTTTTTGAAGGATTTATTTTTAATCCCCACCTTGCACACCAGTCGTCAATTGAGCGTAAGGCATCATTAAGTTTAATTTGGTCTGCTTCATTATTTATAGCTGTGTATACTACACAGTCATCCGCAAATAGTTTAATCTGAATCGGTGGCTCAACGCAACTATGAATATCATTGATATAAACTAAAAAAAGAAGGGGCCCGAGGACTGACCCCTGCGGAACACCAGAGTACACTTCCAGCTCTTTGGAGACACAGCCATTTATGGTAACATGTTGTCTTCTATTTCTTAAGTAGCACGTAATCCATTCTCCAACCTTCCGTTCAACACCTATAGCTAATAATTTTGTTATTAAATTCTGATGGGGAACGACATCAAACGCCTTGGAAAAATCCAAAAAAAATGGCATCGATCTGACCTTTCATATTGAGCGTGCTAATTATTTCATCAGTTATTTCAGCCAGTTGTGTAACCGTAGATAAACCAGATCTAAATCCATGCTGTTGGGCATAAAGTAGTTTGTTATTTTCTAAGTATGTTATGATGGCCTTAAATATAATGTGCTCAAATAATTTACAGCAAGTACTTGTTAAGGAAATGGGCCTGTAGTTGTTAATTTCCAAAGTGGAGCCCGATTTATGTACCGGAATTATTTTTGCCGAGTGCCAATCATCAGGAATAACTGCAGCGTCTAACGAAGTAGTGTAAATGCGATGTAAATATTTTGCCACCCAAACAGCATATCTACTCAAAAAAGTATTCGATATTCCGTCAGGACCAGGTGATTTCTTTACATCTAGTTTGTGCAAAAGGCAAAGAACACCATCCTCAGTTACCTCTACTTCTGTCATATGGCAGTCGTAGTCGTATGACCGCAACTGAGCATGCGTGGCTGTCCGTGTGAAAACAGACTGGAAAAAGACATTAAATTTGTTGGCAATGGCAGTCGCGTCAACAATACTTTCTCCTGCGACTGTGATCTCTGAAATGCCTCGTTTATCTTTTGACAGATAGCGCCAGAATTTTTGGGGTTCATTCGTCATGAATGACGGTAAAGTAACTGAAAAAAGCTGTCCTTTGCCGATCGCATTAGTTCACGCAGCTTAGAAGTAAGGCTTGAAAGGTCATTCGTGTTTCGACGTTTGCGCCGACGCTTAATTTTCCGTTTCAAATGAATCATTTCTCGCGTGAACCATGGATATTCCCTATTAATTCGTTTGTTTTTTAGCGGCACATATTGTCGCTCACAAAAGAGAACAATTCCTTTAAATTTTGACCACATTTGACTGACGTCATGAACTTGGCTAAAACAATCAAAACTCGATTCCAAATAGTCTAAAATAGCGTTATCATCCGCATGAGTGTAATATCTGACGAAAGAATCCGACGGCCTAGTAAATGAACGTGTACCTGAAACAGGACATGAAAGAGGTAGCAACTTGTGATCGGATATACCTTCCTCTACACTCGCGGAACATCCTTCAAGTGAGCTGCTAACGAGTGCCAAATCAAGGAGAGAGGACGATGAACTGTCAACCCTTGTTGACTCAGAAACTAGTTGTTGTAAGCAGAAGTCGTACGCGGTCGTAATCAGTATTTCTGAACTTCTAGATTCCCTGCCATCATAAGAAAAATCATCCCAGTCTATACCAGGTAGATTGAAATCTCCTGTTATTATAATCCGGGATCGGGAATTCGTATTATGTACAAGGTAGTCCTGCATAGCTTCCAAGTATTCGGGCGAAGAATTCGGAGGTCGATACACGCCCCCTAGAAGAATACTTTTACCAAAAAATTTAATTCTACACCACACACTTTCGCGGTTGTTAATGCCGTCCAAAAGAGTAAATTCAAGGTTGTTTTTAATGGCAATAGCCACTCCTCCCCCCTCGTGACTCCCTATCTTTACGAATGAGCTTGTAAGTAGACGGTACGACCTCCGAATCTTGCACGTCGGCATGTAGCCATGTCTCAGTGATTACCAGGACGTGTGGATGATAACAGGAGATTACGTGTTCAAGGGAACTGGCTTTATTAACAACGCTGCGCGCATTCAGTGAAACAACTCGGAGAACTTTGCTCGCAGGCTGTCATTTCTTACTGCTGCTTCTCGTGTTCACTCGAGTAGTTGCAGAATGACCAGAATCCTGCCGAGCCTGCGCATCACGTCGTGTAACCTCCAGTCGTTGATTTGAAAGTTCGTCCCAGATATACACCTTATCATCTACTTTCAGTTCATCAAACAAGAGTGAAACCTTTGCTCCGTTGGCCTTTTCTACTGTTGCTGAATGCCACAATCTACGTCGTAAGTCACGAACTCTTTTGGAAAAATCTTCAGATATGGAAATCTGTGTTCCTTTTAGCTTAAAGCAGGCTGACATTATTGTGGCCGTCTCAGAAAAATCAAAGAGCCTCAACATAATTGGTCGGTGTTTCCCTGCGCGTTTAAAGCCAACTCTGTGGATGCGCTCGATAGAATTCACTTCGACGCCGAGCAAGTCCCTAAATATTTGTTGTTGTACTCTGTCTTGCAGAGATTTGTTATCCTCTTTTGATTCTTCAGTTAAACCATATAACATCAAGTTGTTCCTTCTAGTTCGGTTTTCAAGGTCATCAACCTTATTTGAAAGTTCTTTCACTAGTTCCCTCGTTCCTTTGCACGTTGCTTCGTGCTCTACCAGCTTTTCCTCACACTTTTGTAACCGACCGAGCTCTTTTTCAATTGACGCTATCCTTTCTTGCACACCACCTATAGTTATTTCCACTTGTTTCAAGTTGGCGGAAAGCATGGTGAGCGTCTTATTGGTTTTTGTAATATGAAACCTATAATCGAAATATTTCTTGTTGGTTATTTGACGGAAACTGCACACTGCTGTGCGAGGTGTCAGGTTCATTCCCATTGGTTACAACGTGTGACGCTGCCCTCGCTGGCCTCAGCGCTTCCCATGTGGTTGGCCGCCATGTCTGGCGCCGTTTATGCCGTGACGCCGAGAGACGCAACGCCAGATAGCGCCGGCCGAAACGCTGCATGTCGTTCAGCCTTAAGTATGATAGCACAAGACCGCTTTCCGCATTCTCAGCTCATCCACCAAAAACCCGGCCCACCATGTGAAGCTGATTTGGGTGCCTTCTCACTCTGGAAAGCCGGGCTACTAAGCCGCCACTGACAAGGCCCGATGTCTCATCAACCGTGCGGCGGCGGAATCGGAGTCGGGCTCTCCCAGAGAGCGCATCAAATCGTTCAACGAGATGACCAGGGCACGACCGCTGGATGAAAAACCGCACAGTACGGCCTGCCGCGTCGAGCGGCTTTCTATGGGAGAGAACGTGTCGGCCGTAGCTGCAGTTGCGGCCGCTGCGGCGCGACGGGGACGGGAGGGACGGGGAAATGGGTGATTGATTTATTGATTAAAAACATTTATTTCAAAACAAAGAGAGGTGCAGCCCTTAAGAGGCTCCGCAATGGGTGGAGTCCCTATTCCGGGACCCCATTGGTAACAGCCGCTAGCTTAGCCCTCCGGACCAAAGCCCTTCGGGCCTGAAGGTCTGAGAAACTCAGTAGGGCCGCCTCCCACTCCTCTCGGGTTGGGTTAGGGTGAGGGGAAATAGCTGAGTTGTGCTGGCAAGCCCAAACGATGTGGTAGGTGTCAGCCACCTCCCCACAGTATTGGAACTTGCCAGTGAAGGAAGAATCGAAATATTTCAAGATTGCCGGGCACAATAAAGTATTAGTGAAAAGTCGCAGCAAGATGCGTTCATTAGCCTTTTCCAGCCCCTTTGCAGGAGGTGGGTATTGACGATGCTTATCCCTGTAATAGGTTGTAATTTCTTTGAATGCGAGGAGATATCCGCCTTCGGGTTACAGGTACTGAGGATCTAAGCGGGACGCCCGGTGAACGAGTGCTCGGGCCGCCGTGTTCGCGGCTTCATTCCCCATTAGGCCCTGGTGGCCTGGAGTCCATACTAGGCAACGGGGAGTAGGGTCGATTCCCCCTGTTGCTATAGTTCTGCAATATTATTTCCGCTAGCGGCGTGACCCAACCAGCTTCATAATTTCGACATGCCCCACGCGAATCTGTTATGATGCATTGAGATCGGGGATCAGAGGCAGCTAGGGCAATTGCTACTTCCTCCGCTTGTGTTGTGCCAGGGGCTTTATAAGTGAGCCCATCTACTTGCTTTTCCTCGTGAATGACCACTGCCGTATACCACCCCTGCGGTCAGGACCAGCCACATCCACGTAGAAAACTCCGTGTTTATTGCCATAGTGACGTTCTAAGGCGTCTGCCCTCGCCTGGCGACGACCACTATGGTCTTCTCTATCCATCTTTGTGGGGGAGGGGTCGAACTCTGACGGCGCGTCTCCAGAGTTCGGGCACTCGGACCCGCTCTTGAGTGTGAAAGTCGTGTTTCAAGTGGAGCCGGTCCAGCAAATGCCGTCCCGACTTTGTCTGTGTTAGGCGTGTGTATTGGTTCGTGAGGTGTTCTTCCTTGAGCTCCTGAAAGGTGTTCACCACTCCCAGCGCGAGAAGTCTCGCGTTAGAAGTTGCGACAGGGAGGCCAAGGGCCCTCTTAATCATTTTGCGGATGATTACCTCGACTTTGTCTGCATCATGCTTCCGCAGGTAGAGATAGGGGGACCGAGTACAATATTCGGCTGATTACGAAGGCATGAGCTAGCCGCACAGCGTCCTTGCTTCGTAATCCCCCCTCTCTTGTTGGAGACGCGTCGGACCATTCGGCCCACTTGATCCCCAACCTTGCGGAGCTTTTGCAGTGTTGTGTCGACTCTCCTTCGATTGTGTATGAAGAGTCCGAGAATTCGGATCTCCTTAGCCTCGCGTATGGGACCACTAGCCAAAGAGAGAGGCAGTTTTGTGGTGTCCTTAGGTGATGGTCTAAGATGCACGAATTCTGATTTGTTTGGTGCACACAGGAGTCCGCAGCGCTCTGCGTAGCGATCCACCACGTGAGCGGCTGCTTGCAGACTTTCCTCCATATGGCCGATGTTTCCATCCGTGGCCCAGATGGTCATATCGTCGGCGTACAGCGCGTGCTGCACGCCTGCAATACCCTTTAGCTGGGCCGGGAGGTGTACCATCGCAAGGTTAAAGAGTAGAGGGGAAAGCACAGCGTCTTGTGGAGTCCCCCCTAGTACCCAATTCGTAAGGTCCATATTCATTGTCTTGGATTCTGATGAGTGCGGCTCGATCCGTCAAGAAATCCTTGATATAATTGAATGTGTTTGTGCCACAATGGGTCTCACTGAGATGTATTAATATAGTGCTGTGTTTTATGTTGTCGAAGGCTCCCTTTAGGTCTAAGGCCAGGACAACCGTGTCATTGTGAGGGTGCTCCGTTGGTTGGAGTATGTCATGACTGAGCTGTAATAATATGTCTTGTGCCGACTTGTGTGGGCGGAAGCCGAACATCGTGTCTGCAAATGTGTTATGTTCTTCCAAATAATCGGAGAGCCTATCTCGCACCATCGCCTCCATTAGTTTGCCCACACAGGATGTGAGCGAGATAGGTCGCAGGTTGTCCGTATTAATTTCTTTCCCAGCTTTTTGGAATGAAAGTGATAAGTGATGTTTTCCAATCGAGCGGCACAGGAGTCTCCCCTTTCCATATCTTGTTGATGTATTCAAGCAGGGCTTCATACTCTCGATCAGGGAGGTTGCCAGCAGTTTCACTGTGACCTTGTCCCGACCGGGGGCAGTGCCTCTCTTCATTTTGGCTAAGGCCGCCTTGAGGTCGTAGAGGTGGAACGGCTTATCCATCTCTGCATTATCTTTGCCTGCATAGAGATATTCTTGACCTCAAGGGTCCTGTTTCATGCAGAGATACTTGTACCTTAACGTCTCTGCCAGCTGTGTGGTTGTGCCCCTGGGAATTGTGTAAAGCGTGTTGTAAGTGCTTCTGTGTTTCTCCCCGTGATTGAGCGGGATCTATCAAGCTGCGCAAAAGCTTCCATGTGTTTTTCCCCGATATCTGTCGGGCCGCCATGTTACAACGATCTATCCAGTTGGAATCAGCTAACTGAGAGGCATACTCGGCAGCCTGTTGGGTCAGATCTGTTATACGTCTCTTCGGTGTTCTGTTGTGCTTTTGTCGTTTCCATCTTTTTGTGAGACTGCGGCGAGCTTCTCAGAGATGGAGTAAATGATTTTCGACCGCTGGGAAGTCCTCCGCTATCTGTATGCACTTCTCATGTTTCTGGAGTGTTGTCATGAGATTATGAGCCCATGAGCTATATCCGTCATCGATAAGACTGGTCCGAGGCAGGGACTTACGGAAAGCAGTCCAGTCTGGCAGTTTGGCCTGATTTGATGGCCTTTTTAGGGGCCGGGTATGAATTAAGGTGTTAAGAATACAGTGATCGCTGCCTAACGTTTCTACGGTGTTGTACCACTCAATGTGTTGTATGTGTTTGGAAAGCGTGAGATCGGGAGAAGTGTCCCGAGTCACAGAGTTTCCTATACGTGTTGGTTGTGTTGGGTCGGTCTTGAGGGTTATGCCTAACGTGGAAATGAGCTCCGCAAGCTTTCTACCGCGAACTTCCTCCTTATTTTAACCCCACACCTTGCTGGGAGCATTGAAGTCCCCTACAATGAGTAAGGGATCCCGACCAGCTATCTTCAGTGCCCGGCTGAAGATGTCCGCGAAAGTGATGTGTTTTAGCTTAGGCGGGCAATATATGTTAAGGATATGGAGTTGTGGGTCAGAGCAGCGCAAGGGTAACACTGTGACCATGATGTACGAATATGTTACCTGCAGGTCGAGGTCTACCTCTAGTGCTGTGTATGCTTTTTGTAAAAGGATGCCAGTAGATGGATCTCGCTGAAATGTATTGTACCCTGAAACTTTGGCTGATGCCCCGGGTTCCTGTAACGCCACGACAGCTGCTAGAAATTGAAATGTATCTAAGTAGAGACGAAAATGAGCGCGCTTAGCGCGATCTCTGAAGCCCCTACAATTCCACTGCACGATTGACAGTGGTTCCTGTCTTGAGTTGGTTCGCTTCTGTCTAGGTCCCTGCGCCATGGTTAACACTATTAGAAGCTGGCTGGCTCTCCGCTGCCTGAAGGGCAGTAACGAGCGGGACGTCTTCGGCACCATCCTCATCAATATTGCGGCAAACTTTGGAGGGGCGACCCACCTCCTTTACGGGACCAGCCAGCCTAAACAATTTAGGACTAGCCTGGATCCAGGACTTGACATTTCGGGTCACCGCAACGGTGATTTGCTGAGTGAGTGTAGTCACCAGCTGTTGCATTTGTGCCTGTATTATTTGCGCAATCATTGTTGGCAGCGGTGCCATCGGGTCGGTGACACTTTTTTCGAGAGCCGTCATGCGGCTTTCCAAGTTGCTCATGAGAGGGCCATATGTCACCGGCCCCATGCCCGAGCACAGTGAGGCCGATTCGTCACCGCTATCCAGAGTGCCTGGTAAAGGCGGCTCTGTCCTTCCGCTTTGGAGTGCATTGATTTTCTGCTCTAGTTGCTCATTCTTGGTTCGGAGAAAAGCTATTTCTTTCTTAAGCTCGAGTTCTAAAGGTGACGGGGAGGAAGAGAAAGTGGCGGCGACCCCTGCCCAGTTGCTCACCTTGGTTGTGGCCGCTTTGCTGTTATCAAGGGACAGGAAGTTCCCCTCCTGGGAAACTGGTGTCTTGGCACTTTGTCCACATGCGTTCCTGTTCTCATCCTTCTTAGATGTCTTGTTTGCGGGAGCAGGCCCGGTGGCTTGTCCGGACTTGCCCGACGACGCACCTCCGTTGCCGGAAGTCATGTTCGTCTTGCTTCTAGGGGCCCCTTGTTTGTTTCTTGGGCGTTGAAGCCGGCGGAATTTTCTCTTGCAGTTTGCGGAGCCGGTGAGGTGGGCCTCCCCACAAACCATGCACGAAGGGGTACACTCGTGTTCAGCTACGCCCTGCTCGGAGGCGCCTACTCTTTGGCCACAATAGCCACACCTTGCGACATCCAGATGCGGGCAATTGTCTATCCAGTGACCGATTGTTCCACAGAGGTGGCAGGCTCGGACGGTCTTCTTATATTCCCTAACAACTGTGCATTCACAGTTGTAGTGTACGTAGCGGGGCACTCTCCGGCGCACGAAAGTGAGCACCGCCACGTTGGATGTTCCGAGCTTTCGCACGAAGGCCAGTTCGCCCTCGCGCCACACCACCTTGCCTTTAAGTGATGCCGCTGTCTCGTCTGCCCGCACGGTGATGACGCCTCGGCACACTTCACCATTGAGTTTTACGTGGCCCCGCAGAGGAACGGAGCTAGATCCCACCTTGAGGTTCCAATCACGGGCCAATTTGTTTGCTGCCTTCACATGCTGCGTCCCGCAGACAATCAAGCTCTGTGTCCACACTGGCCAAACGTTGACGGTAGCGGCAGCTTCGCCACCGACGTACTGGGCGATGGCAGCGCCCAGATCTCCAGTCTGGAAGGCCGTCTTCAGGTGCAGAGTTTCACGGGGCTTCAACACCACGATGATATCATCTGTGCTCATCTTGGGAGTGTCGCGTGGGCGCCACTTAATCAGGTTACCCTTCGGATGTGCAGTGCGAGCACGGCCGCTGGAGACGGGACCGCCGGGGTTCCCGGCAGCCGGCTTGGACCTCATCTTCTGCTGAGCAGGTTTCCGTCGTAGAGTCACGAGCTGGAAAAGGCCTTCATCTTCGATATTGGTGGGTTCATGTTGGGTGGTAGCAGCCTGTTGCACATCAATTTGAGTCCAGGCCATGGCGGCTGGGTCGTATTTGCGTTGGATAGCGGTCGCCATCTTACGGAGTCTTCAGGGAAGGCCCCCGCACCACCGGAGTCGACGCTAACCTCAGCGGAGGTCAGCTACTCCCGGCGTGGCGAAAAGACGAATCGGGCGAAAAATGATTAAATTTCGGCCCACCTGCGTCGGATCGGTGTCAGCAGGTTCCTCTTGATGTAAGGAAGAAGTTCTCAATGCTTTGAGAAGGAAATTGGTGGCGGCGGCTCCGTCGGGGCAGCAGGCGCGGCAAATTAGTTGGTGGTTCTCACAACGGTGACCTCAATCAGTTGTTCTAAGCAACTTTTAGGGGCGAAGCTCCTCTTAGTTTAACCTTGTCCTGCGTCAGGCATAACCGGCAGTATGTCCTGATAATGATGACGATGACGCTGATGACCATGAAGAATAAGCGCGTTCCAGACCACCTCTAGTTCCCATCGTGTGCACCGAGAAAGCAGAGCGTCCCGCACGCGGTGTGGCCATCTATGTCAAGCAGAACACTGCAGTACAATAAGGCCGTCCACCACCACTACAGTCACTAGAGTCATGGCCGAGAGCATAGAGGGGCAGCTTAGCAATGGCTAGGCAGGTGGTGTCTGTCGCCCAGGTTGGCTCCATTCCTTGATCTTGCTTGGATGTCCATCCTCCTTCCCGCGATCTTGCTTAGTCCATCCCTCCTTCCCGCGTCCTACACCCCTCCAGAGCATGCGCGTCCCCTCCACCTCTCTCTCTCATCTCCAACGCTCACCCCCTTTCTCTCATCTAGCAATCGTCTACTGCACGGAGCGGCGCGCGCGTTCCCCCTCTCTCCTCTCCTACGCTCACCCCCTTTCTCTCCTCTAGGAATTCTCCACTCTACGGAGCGGTGTCCGCGTTCCACATCCCCACAGCGGATGTGCGTCCTCTCCTCCTCTCTCTCCGCTACGCTCATCCCCTCTCTCCCCCTCTAGGAATCCTCTACGGAGCCATATAAGAACCCCCTATCCCTCCACTTCACCGACCATAAAGCCGTTATAATGAAGGGGGAGCGGAAGCCATGTCTAGCAACCATTTACGAATAAATAAAATTTCTTGTATATATACACACAGTGTTTGTCACGTCTTTGATGATGTACTGGACGAAGATTCACGGTTTACCGATGAACCTCCAGAGCTTCGCCCACTCATCATCATTCACTCCCTGGATATGCTGCGATTTTTTTTTCATTTCTCATTTATCGCAGTGATGACATATCACGTATTTAGTTGAGTACGTTCGCGTTATCTGATTAAAGACCCCATTGAATATCTGTGTGCGTGCCGAGATCCTGACATTTTTTTACACGACCAGTTTCTTGCTTTGTGACTGAAAGAAAAATCCAGAATGCGTGTAACAGCATTATATGCCGCTGAATGGGTAGAAAAGTGGTTATATTCTATTAATGAGCATGTCATGGATCGTTTGCTATTTTAGCGTATTTTGATTTCTGTAACATATCTCCAGCACCTTCGCGTTTTCTCAGCCGGAATGATTGACAAGTATTATATATATATATATATATATATATTGCCACGCGCGTTTCTAATTTTCACAGTTGCTGTATTCGGTTTTCGCCCACAAAGACTGTGAGCAACGCTCATCGCAAACCGCGCCTCTTTGTTCGAGAAGCTTCGCGATTGTTATAGATCATTTTGTTAAGATTGCGCGCGAAGCGCGAAACACTCGAGCTTATTCCAGAGCTTGCGCGACAACTAGCGATAAGGCTGGAATATTCGATGCCACGCTTATAAACGCCGGCGCGCTTCACCGCTCCTCAGATTATCGACGGCCGACGCTCTGTTCGCCGCTCTCAGTGCCAGCGTGTATTGCTATAGTCTGACCTTCAGTTTCCCGGCCACAAGTTCGGCCAAAATAAAGAGTTTCTTCTTTAACTCGCCGACTGTTGCCTTCGTCGACGTCACGACCACGTGACAATATATATACATAGCTCGAAGCATGAAGCTGACAATATTAGGCCACAACTCAAATTTGCTGCATACGCTGAAACTCAGGAAACAAAACCACGCAATGGCGGGGATAAACTCGTTATATTTATTTATGCATCACACGGACTGTTAGTACGTGAAAACAGGCTCAATCCTTTGCCGTAGTGACATAAATATTATTGAAATAAAGAGCAGTCCCGTGTCTTTAATTAGTGACCACCCGTTTATGTGAATAAAGTAATTGTATGAGAAACAAAATGTTATTAAGATATATTCGACATTTCTTCATATGAGAGCAGACTATTTTACAACTAATGGTGAAATTGCACGTTACGCCGTTTTGGTAAAAGTCATTCGCCTTTACGAAGCACAGAAACGTATATACTTATTTAGAACTACAGTGAAACCTCGGTGATACGAACACCGACCGCTCATACGAATTTCGGGGTGATACGAATTTTTCTGTGGTCCCGGCCGAGGCCCATCGGCCTGCAATGTAATGGAGTACGGTTGTTGCGAACCGATTTTCACCCCGCGACGTTTGATACGAACGCACGCTACCGCCCAGGTACGAAGAGGTGCTGTCCGCGCAGTCGCGGAAGACGCGCCAAGCACGTGCGAGCGCGGAAACGCAAGCGTGGGCATGCGCACCGCACCACCAAATCCTCAGAATCGCGGTGTACCAAAAATACTTTTCTTACGGTCAGAACAAACCTTCAGAGACGCGTCACGGCCTCCGAGATTTTGTGCGCGAATCTTTGAGGCTGTAATGTGCCTGCGTGTGCCTTCGCGTTTAGATTACAGAGGGCATTGGTGCGATGTTTTCTTTTTTTGTTTTTGTTTTTTTTTCTAACGCGTCGACGCGGGGACGCGGGCTGCTGTCATTGCACTCCGTTAACACGTGCCTGCCTCGTGCATCAGAGATCTTATGAGAGGTGGACGAGGTCCGAAAGAAGGCGACGGCGTTATTGACGAAGGAGTCAGGCCTCACAACGTCAACATGCGCGACTGTTGAGGTCGCACTTGTGCGGGCACGGCCGTAAATCTCCCAAAAAGCTACCCCAACACCTCAGCGACAACAAAATCATAACATAGGACCTCGGTTCTGAAATTTTGTGGCTTTAATCTATCGCGTGAAAGCTTCCGTTACTAAAAAAAAGAAACATACTAAAATTTGGAAGGGGCCACTGCTGTCTCGGGTCACAACGCACCTGGTTCATTCATAAAACACGCGCGTACGTGCCGTATATTTACGAGTGCTGGTATGATGCCGGCATCTAAAAAACTTAACTGACAATCATTCAGAGTTCTTCCTGACGTTGCTGCGGCCCTGAAAAACAATAAATGAAGATGTACGCCAGCTTTCTTTTGTCGCATGCTAATTTTTCATGCTTTCTGGTGATACGAATTTCGGATGATACGAATATTTTTTGTGGTCCCGCGAGATTTGTATCACCGAGGTTTCACTGTATACGTCAGAACTGAGGGCACCTTGAAAGCGACGCATGGACTCAGCAACTCACCTGTGGCCATTGCCGCCACAGGTAAAATACGAAACAAATACGAAATAACAGATCAGTGCACATACGGAAGCGATGATCTGACGTCAATATTTTATCACGTAAATATCGTTTATGATACCTATCCTACCTAAAGTTCAAAAAACGGTCATAGTTGTGTTTGATGAGTAGAGTTCAGATATGTTTAAGCACGTATATATGCGATTCCCCTCCGAATCCTCCAAGGTTCACACGTTAACTTGTCTTTACTCCATAGCCCTCAATTTTGCACAGTTCACCTCCGCAGCAGGAGTCAGCCCAAACTATCCCGTAGAGCAGGGGTCTCAAACACGCGGCCCGCGGGGCCGCATGCGGCCCGCCAGGCTCTCGGTTGCGGCCCGCGGCCCTCACATGACGGTCTTTGCCCCTCGTATTTTATTTTATTTTTCTTATGAAGTACGTTCCTGAGGTACACAGACCTGACTGGTTTAACGCATTGTTGCGTGAGGCATCCCAAGGGTTCACTTTGCTCCGAAACATAACCGTGAAACAAAAATTATATTTCATAATCGGCGTCCAGATTTAAGTCATTTTCGAGATCGGTATCGACGTGTTTTTTGGAATCCTGGCACCGAACCTCCTTCAGAAATTGCCTGTATATGACATATAAAAAAAATTGTCTTTCAAATGGCAGCGTTTGCAAGCAAATTGTACACCCCCCCCCCCCCCCGCCCCCCCCCCCCCCCGCTTCTACCTTCTTTACTGCCCCGGCCCTTGCGGGACTAAATTGCGTGACTGCGGCCCGCTGGCTGAGGTGAGTTTGAGACCCCTGCCGTAGAGGATAGTTTTCGTTTAAACATCTGGCAAGACACATTCGTATTCTTCATACGCTGAAAGTGTATGAAAAATCATAATGTGAATATTTTTCATGTTATCCGATACACAATAGTGTGCCGAAAAGTAAATCATCTTCTAATACAGGATGTTAGGGGGATTGTACAAATATGGTGACGCGATCCTAGTAAGTTTGTTAAAAAAGGCTTCAGAAGTATATATTGTGAGACACCGTTCAAGCCGAAAGACTCTTCTTTATTCGCACTCGAGCCTGAGCCCCGCTGCTCAGACCCAAGCGATGATGATGTGTATTTACAGGTGGAAAGATGAAGCGCATGAATAATGCTCACACTAATTTCCCCCGCACGCCGAAGCGGCCAGCCTGGCCGCGCGCGACTTAGACCGGGAAGAGACGTCGAACAAAGGGCTTCAGGCGCGAAACGTGGACTATCTCTGTACCACGGCAGCGACGGTCAGGAGAAACATCAACGGGAGTGACGCGATACTTAACAGGGGATGTTTGCTTCTTAATTATGTAAGGTCCAAGGAATCGCGACTGGAACTTCTCACACAATCCGGGTACACGAATAGGCGTCCAAAGGAGCACTTCGTCACCAGCGCGGAAAGAGACGTCACGATGAAAGATGTCGTAGCGCTGCTTGCGATCGTGTTGACTGGCCTCTGTACCGAGCCGAGCAAGCTGCCGACATTTTCGAAGTCTGGAGACAAACTGTTCGGGTGTAGTTGGAGAATTATCGGTAGGAGTGAGTAAGAATGACGCGTCAATTGTGAATGATG
>JALIZH010027356.1:0-12803 GCA_030522465.1 Rhipicephalus appendiculatus
ACACAGAGTACACGAGTGACACAGCACTGGCTATACTAATCGAATGGCCCAACCAGGATAGCCATTAAAGTTACATAGTTTTCAGCTCTAAATTTGCTATGAAGTGAGCAGGAACATGCATTTCAGTTCATGTTGGCGCCACCTTGTTGGTTGGCGATGTTCTCCACTTCGGAGAGTAACAAGTCTGCCTAATGTATGCAACCCTGAGCTGGAACCAGCAGCTGCTGGTTTCAGCTGCTGGTTCCATCAGCTGCTGGTTCCATCAACTGCTGATTCCATCAACTGCTGGTTCCATCACCTCTTGGTTCCATCACCTGCTGGTCCTAATAGCTACTGGGAATGTGCTTGTAAGGTCGCGCTCTGCGGGACTACCACCCCCCCTCCTGCCAACGCCCGCATTCCTGAGCTCGAGGAACAAGGGATAGAGGGTGCGCCCCCAAGCTATGCGGGTGCGTCGGACGTGACTCACCCCTCTGCGCCTTGCTTGGGATTACCTGCCCCACCCTTCTGTTCCTCCTGTTACCTGCCCATTCCTGGCCGGTGCCGATGACCGCAGCCAACGCGGAGTGATGGGGGGAGGGGAAACAGGGGATAAAATGAGCGTCCTGAGAGACCGCGGCGTCTTTTTTTGCTACTGGAAAGCTTGCCGGCTAGACACCGGCACTGCAGCTTACGGCCCCATTGAGGGTCGTTTTCCCTTTTACTTTCTGTTATATTCCTGTACATAGTTCTGTACATAAAGCTTGTTTTAAAACGTCCAGCGGTGAAGGCGTCTCCTTCCGAGGCAACGTCACGAAGACGGCGGCGATCTTCATCGCAAAGCGCGGGCCCGGCCTTGCTTCGCTCCCAAAGAACCTGGCCGAACAATCACAAGTTCGGACAAAATTTACTGTGCTAATGAAACCATCACTGCTGGAACCATCAGAAAACCAGCAGGAAATTTTCACCTGGGTCTTATGCCACAAAAAGACTCCTTATCACTTTCTCTGCAAAATTAAGTAGTGCGTAAAATAACATAAACCAAATTGGAGCCCGCGTTGCGGCAACTGAGTACTATTTTTCGGTATTCAAGAACAAGAGTAACAGCTTAACGTTAAGACACTGGTATTATTAACACTCTCGGTGTCTGGTAGTGCATAAATTAGAGAATAAATAAGTAAATAAATATATAAATAAATAAATAAATAAAAATAACCCGAGAAGACATACGTGAGGCTTCGGTGCTCTCGCTAGTGGGAGTAGACGAAATAAAACAATTGATGTAGTTTCTCCGCAGTGCCCTATTTTATTGATAAAAAATAACGTGATGTGGTGTTGTTCAGGAAACGGTCATACGCATACTCAATAAAACGTTAAACGTTATCCTATTGAGTTGCATCTACTGTTATTACTTCATCAGAAAAGTACGTCTAAATAGCACTCTGCAAAAAGGAAAGGCTCCCACGCATTCCTATTCTGAACCTCCTTTATACGTCAACCTGCTTTAATTATACCGTGAGATAGGCGGAAAGAAACCTTAAAACGAAAATTACGATTTTGTATCCTAGCACTGTAATGTGCAAGATTGAGGTGAACGCCTTTCTGGTTATGTTCACTGCTTTATGGAGTGGATCTTGTAAACACTTTCAATTGACTCTGATGACTGTACGATGGCCCTCCGTGTTTTCATATATTATTGTGAAGCTGTTAAAGCCAAGCTGATTTGGGCGCAGCCATGTTCGCACTTATGTGCCAACGAAACTGGGCAAGCCCCACTAACCTCCGGATTCTGGACTCACCTCCACAGCGATGTTCGCCGCGAGGGCAGCTGAGAGGGCGAGTGCAAAGCGAGAGAGAAGGCATAGCATGACACAAGTATATAGGCGAGAGTGAAGCCTAGTCTATCACGGAGAGTGAAAAGAAAGTGAGTGAGAGAAGGAGTGAGAGGATGCTAGAGAAGAGGTTGGAGAGGGCAAATCATGACTATGCAGACAGATGCCCAGGCATGGGAGAGGAGAGAAGGGAAGGTGACGGGAGAGGACGAGAAGTGCAGGTGGTCGAGCAATAAGGAAAGACAACGGCGAGTGAGGGGAAGGAGAGGCGCCGTAGGTGGTAGTACGGAGCCAGGCGAGAAAGAGCCAATGCTCAGCCCCGCCGAGGACAGCAGGTATGACGTTGGTGATGACGTAAGTTCTCGGTAGAATGCGAAATGATGGATGGCAATGGTTAACTTCCCTGAACCATTGACTCGTAAACTTTGCTCTACATTGTGCAACTTCGAATTGCATTGCACTCCAGAATGAGGCTTCCTATAAGCTCCGCTCTCCCTTGGACTTTACACTGTTAAGTCAGTTAAAGCCACGCTTGATGTTTGCGGTTTAGTGGTAGTGAACTCGTCGAATTAAATCCGTAGTACCACAGGGTTCCTAGGACCCCATGCTGTGAGGTCTCGACTGAGTACGATAAAACCGTCACGTGGCTCTTTGAGGCTTTATATTCGCTAAAGCTAAGTTAACAGTGTTGAGATCATCGGGGGCACCGACGCAAGGCACATCAAACTTATTGCTAGTTTTCTGCATTCTCAGAAGTATAGCCCGACCCACATGTAATGAGGCGCTGTCTTCATTCATGCATAGCATGGAGGTTTATTTTTTTTCATTATTTCGGGTGGCAACCTGCCCTAATATTCCACTACCTCGCTTCGTTGTTGTACTTCTGGTACAGTTCTTTTGACATCTTCCGAAAAAACAATCAGGCATTCACCCGGTTGAAGACCACATTTATTGATTAAACTTTTATCGATTTTTATTTAGCAACAGCTCTAGTATTGATGGAATGTTGCGTTGGGAGAGCTGTTACAAGGAAACGCGTGGTCAGTGATTGCGTAAGAACCTGGAAATAAGAGCAGCTTTCATAATGCTCCTGCAGAGGTAAGTTTCGGAGTCGGACTTACTTGTCGAACAGGGCTACTTTAACAGCAGAAAGATATAACCTCGACAAAAAAGAAAAAGAAGCCCTGCGTTACTTTTTTTTTCTCAAAGCTCTATGTTCATGTCGTGAGTTTAATTCCGCTTAGGGAGCTTGCACATTAGGAAAAGGGTAACGTGATGCGTTACGCGTTTGCTTAACACTATGAAAAGTAAACAATCTCTACACGCTAAACGCTGAGCCCCCCTGTTCTGTGCCTCGCACGATGTTGCATTCTTTACAGTGAAATGTCGACTGTCTTTTGTAAGCCTGCTACCTGAAGCGCTTCCTCACGAATGTCGGCCCACAAATGCATAAACGATGCCTTCTCTCCTTCAGCCCTGATTTTCGCCTCAAGGCGCTCTAGTTGGGCGGGCTTGAAGTAGTTCTTCCAGTCCCCGATCTGACCTTTCCGTACTATGCCATACTTGCTGGAATCCCCACCGTAGCCGTCCTTGCAAGTCATGTTATTCCTTGTCATCATGACGTCCCACTCCTTGCTCTTCAAGTTCATCACGATGACACCCTTCATGCTGCCCGTGGAAGATTTCTCGAGAATTTGGTGCAGCAAGTCGTTATCTTCACTTTCGAGAAGCCTTCCGTAGCGGTCACCGAGAAAGTGAGCGAGCTTCAGCACTGTAGCGCGAGGCTCTTTCTTCAGCTGCTCGTAGGTTAGAAAGAGCACGTTGGGCTTATCCTTCAGGGCGTAGCCCGAGGCTACGTGATCGAAGTAGGAGCCGTAGCCAAAGTCTTTGTCCACGAACCACTCGAAGAACTCGTCGAATGTGCCGTCCTCGAAACGGTAGATGCTGAGGTTGGTGACCATGTGAAACAAAGACACGCACACGTCCCATGGATTTCGTGCCACGTACACGTACCTGCGTGGACCGAAACACGGGGGTAGTCAAATCTCCCAGTTTCAGAAACCTCACTCAGACTCCTTAATCATGGTTACAACGCGAGATGCTCTTAAATGGTTAGATGCCAAGAAACTGCAATAAGGCTTCAAAAAACTAGTCGGCGCGTAAAGAAAGATATAATATGACCAATTGAAATCTACAGTGTCTTTTTCTTAAGTGGCATGAAAAGAAGACAGAGGATATACTAGATGAGGAAACGCAAGGAGGTTACCCAGTTTAGGACAAGTGGTTTCCTACACTACACATCGGAACAGAATGGGATAGATTAAATGATGGAGAAGAAAGAGGGAGGACCTGATCATTCGATACAAACCGCGGCAAAAGTGAAAATCCCATGAAACTGAACACTGCGCATTGCAATGATGCCAATCACTCAGCAGGGCAGACATAAACTCACGCACGTCACGCTCAGCTGATAATAAATTTAATCCCACACGACAGCACGTAAGACAGCACACACAGTCACTCACAGTCCGTCATACTTGCGTGGTACGTGAAATCATCGTCACAGTTACTTGTCCTAACTGGTCTGATTGTTGCATAAGCTATATATTACCATTGATTTGATCAAGTAATTTACGCCGCTATCAGACATGGGAGGGATTTCATTTCATAGAGTGTCAGCTAAAGCCCTTTATTGGTTTCGAGTAGCAAAATATTATTTGAGAGCTCCAGTGGCGTTGCTTTAGTAGCAATGAACTGAGGACGACACGAAAATTCTCGGATTGCGAACAGCTGACGTAACTTGTATCATCAAGAAAAATATAGCTATGCGTATCGTTGGCAGTGCCCGTAGATCACGCGCTCATAATTATTTCTGCACGGGCAGATCACATCTGTCTATAGCATTTTTATGCCTAATATGCCGATTCCAATGCTATACCTAAAGTTCTACACCCAGAAGGGTCACCCTGCTGCGAATCCGTAGTGAGACTGGAGCATAAAGAAAAGTTGTGCTTCACAAAGCAGTACAGAAGAGTAGCGACCTATGCATTGTGTTATGGAAGAAAGCAAACAGGTGTGACAATGAGATAAGGCGGTGTGCCGAATAAAGTGAGTTAGGCGGAAGGACATCAATAAAAGAAACAACGGGAGAAGGGTGGCGCGCGCGCTTTGCTTCGTTCTTGAATGTGGTTTGCTTCCTCGGAGTCATCAATGTCAGTGAGCAGCAGCTGAGGATTACAGCTTAACGGGGCTCAGAACAATTAGAAATCATTTGATAAATGGCTTGCCTTAAGTCTCACTGGTTTTCCTGGTGTGCTTACCACACCGGATTGATTCAGGAGATGTCATCATTGACACACTTACACCTTGTGGCTGGAGGGTATAGTGAAGATAACTTGTGGATAACGTACGACTCTGTATTTACGCTCTCACAGGGACCGGAAGTCAACTGAGGTATGTAAACTTAGAGCTCATCGAAGTTCTCACCTGCCACAAGCTGTGACCTGCCATGTGGCAGGTCTCAACTTCTATCTCAGTGAAGATGCAACTTTAGTCAAGCGCTTATCTGCAGTTTCTGTATATAACATTTTGTAAAATGCAGTAAATAATGGCCCTAATATATTACTGAACAATCGCTGCACACATGCGGCTTTCATCGCACGTGGATAAGTCTTTATGTGAAATAGTTCGTAAGATTCGCAAGGTCCCCAGCATGCTATGATCGGCCCGAGAAACGATTCAGTTGTACGCCTGGAATTGCGAAGACCACCGCGACTCGCCAACTCTTCATCCTGTATAACATGTCAATTATGGCAGCGTAACCTTGGAAGAAAGCATTGTGCAAGAAGGCTTAGAGGAAAAAGTGTCAGCGCAACACATGATCTCTCCCTCACAGCACGCGGTAGGGGCCTTCCACTCGTACTCCGCAGGCAATATTACGATGGTACAGTCAAACAAGTTCAGATCGAGTAAAACTCACTCCAAACCAAATATTTTTAGTAATACGGTTTGGGCCGACATAAGTCACCAGAGAAAACTAGCTTGTCATGGCTCGCTTCGTGACGTAATAACTCATGCACCATGCACTCGCTTCAGTACCACAGTTGCTGATGTTGCTCAGCATTCTAATATGATTTCATTATTTTCTCTTCAGTCCTGTCACTGTTAGGATCGAAGCACCTTAGGGGCTAGGCTAGACGGCGCCTCCACTCGTCACGGTGTAACATGTAGTCACGGTCCATCATAAAAACGGGTAAGCGCCACAATGGGCAAATGCCAGTACTCGCTGCCAGTCCACTAAAAATGAACAAGGCAACAGTTAGCCCAACAAATAGCCGACGACGTTCCCTTAATGCCGTAGTGAACTGACCCCGGGCATGTAGGGAAGAAAAGAAGAGGAAAACGGAAGAAGGACCTTAGGGTAAGCTTCATTCCGACGCAGTTTTCCGAAGACGTTAGTGGAGCGGAAACTCCCTTCTCTACATGCCCGGTTTCAGGCTAGCCACGACTAGTGCGTCGTCAAAGTAATCACCCTCAAAACACTGCGTTCTTCGCCCCTCCCCAGTATTTTTATTAACCGATTGGTCGTAAATATTTGTTCTATTAAGCCAAATAAATGGCAGGTAGATATTGCTAAGGTTTAATTATTTTTAAAAAATCATATATATATATATATATATATATATATATATATATATATATATATATATATATATATATATATATATATATATATATATATATATATATATACATGCATATATACCGAGAAGAAGGTGAACTTGGATCCAGTCGAAGCAATACTACGTAGCAGAGGACGTGCAAAACGAAAACTTTTTTTTTTCAACGTTTCATCCGGGGACCGGCCTTCATCAGGGAAAACACGATACAAAAATGCGCTGTTTTTCAGTAGACACGGGATATAAGGGCCTACACGCTATAAGTCTCTACACGCTTTCGCTCGATCGCTTTTCTTTAATTTGTGTTGTCGGTCTTCGTACCCCTTGAAATTGTTAGTAACACATCTTCTCTCATTCCAGCGATCTTTTTCCTGTTTTTGTAATTTGCTAGATTTCTTTGTGAATTTTGTTTTGTGATTTGCTCTATGCGCTTGCTCGAATTATTTTCTTGGTTTGTCGATCTCGTCACGGTTTTCAACATGCTGTTCGTGCGATGTGCTTCATGGAAGCGCCAGTGATATGTTTACATGACTTTGCGAGGCCCCGGAAACTGAGGACCAGTTTCGGTTTCAAGGGACATGCACGCTCGTACATGCACGCTCGTAACGGTTGTCGGGCATCCTAAGATCTGGTTGAACGAAGTGAGGTTGATGTAGATGTTCTCATTTGTTGGCTTTCACGAGTCTTTACAGATAAAGAAATTTGATTTAACTGTAAATAGCTCTTCTTTTGTCTATTTGTCTTTTTTGTTTCTTATTTTGTGAATTTTAAATCGAGCGAAGCCCGGGAAGTGGTTGACTTGAGCTCGTAGCGCTTGCCTCCGCTCCTCCTTGCCACTCGCTCATCGATATCGCAACTTGGATCGCGCTCAGTTATCTCGCTCGGTTGGCGCGCCAAGTACGAGAAAGACAAGCCAGAGAGTTGCGTTGTGCCAGCGAACGGAAGCCGCAGTGAGCCACACAACCATGCATTAGACGAAGATGGCTAAATCGGGCATCACATGTTTTTTCGCGGCTCTACCGAGTGTTAAGGCCGGGATTTCGAGTTCCGCGAAGGTTTTTCTGGTTTCCTAGTGGCAACCGGTGGGCGCAAGTACTTGAGTCCATTAATCTGAGCAGTTATTAATTTTGCATGAGTACATGAGTAAACCCAGGTCTCTGCAAGGCTGACTGCACAGACATAAGCGGAGTATCGCGAGACTAATTGATCGTGACGACAGCCTACCTGCTGTCGGCAAGATACGTTTAATGAAAGCCTTGAATGCGTGTTGTCTCGGCTACACTGTTCCTTCATCTTTTACTACTAGCACGCATTTCAAATGGTGTGGCGAAACTAATTATAGGCTCCTTCCTGTTCATAGAATTCATGTAGCCGTCGTTTCAAACTTTGTGGGTCTTTATTTCTAATACTGCCACACAAATACTTATGATGGACTGAGTGCTTTCAGAAATCGTTACAGGGAATGTCGCTGGAGCCAACGTTTTGACAAGTGGACTTTTCTTCTTCGAGGCAACCCTGCTGCCCTGCCGAAGACAAGTCAACTTGCCGAAACATTATTTCCAGCGACGTTCTCACTTGAAGAACTTCTCATCGCTTCAAGCCTCTCCGTTCATCTGAACTTCTGTTTCGTTTGGTTCTCAAGTTCTGTAAGAAAAATATGTGCGCCCTCGTAACAGACGTGATTGAGTCAAGTACGACGTGTACTGCTTGTGATTGTTGATAATTTTCGCATTGGTTCGGATATTTTGGGTTCATTGTTTGCTCATTATGTCCATATTTCCGTTGTGAATTGAAACTCCTTTTATACATTGACACTTTCACACTACATGTATGTCTGTTTTAATACGAAACGTCCAAAAAAATATCATTTTAGTTTTGTCAATCGAGTTTTGTCTTACTGAGAAATCGATCAGCTTAAGTTTCGCCGCTTCAGAACACACGAACAAAAGTAAAAAATGGTTAACAAAATTTTACGAATTGGCCGCATTGTCCAAGCGGCCTGCGGATCTGAAAGAGGGCACGAACACATTCCCCTTGCTTGCCAAGCGGGAAAGGAGAGCTTCCGCGGCAACCCTCCTCCTCTCGGTTTCGCCCCTTTCCCACTATTTGGTGACCTCACCAGGTGACGTCATGAAAGAAGTGTTTTGTCTGTGATTTATTTCTAGTTGGATGCCCGGCAGCCGCCAGTGCTAAAAGCGGCGCTGCCGCTGCGTATCAGCAAGTGAGAGCGCGTCCTAAGGGAGATATAGGGAATTTCCGCCCCTTGACTTTGCAGTGACATGCTCTTTTCACCGTGCATTAGTCGCCATACTGCAGTGAATCGTGTGTAATAGTGATAGCTCACGGGTTAGGGGCCCTTATATCCCGTGTCTACTTAAGAAGAGCGCATTTTTGTGTCGTGTTTTCCCTGACGAAGACAGGTCCCCGGCTGAAACGTTGGAAAAATAAAAAGCTTCGTTTTGCACGTCGTCTACTTCGCATATATATATATATATATATATATATATATATATATATATATATATATATATATATTTATATAAAATTACGCTATTTTGTAACGTAATAATGTAATGATACATCTGTTAACGTGACGCGTCGATCAACATGACACCCCTATAAGGTACTTCAAGAAGAAGCTTCAAGTGCTGGCGTGGTTGCGTGGTACCATTCCTGGCTGCTACGCCAAAGTGCCTGGATTCGACTCCGACTGGTACAACGGTTTTCATTTCTTTTTTTCTTTTCGCGACGTCTTCTGTGGTGTCGTGCTGAACGCCGGATTTCCCAAGGCCAGCGCCTGATGAGTCACTTAAGACTTACGCCTTTATAAACTTTTTTGTATGTTCACCTCCTCTGCAAGTATTTAAACGATACGCTTTACTGACTTTAAATTATTGAGTGTACAGGCTGTAGCGAGAGCATTTCGAATGAGATTCGATCTAGCGTGTGCCTCAGTAAAGTTCGCTTCGATGCCGCTTCCCACGGCAGTGCAGCGAAACCATTCAATCCCTGAGCCCCAGACTTCGCTACATTATCTAGATATGTACTGAATCGAAGAAGAGGAGCAGGCTGTTGTAGCTGCCAGGCGGATATAGCCTTCCACGATAAGCACAAAATTACCCCGCGCACGTCTACTCACTTGGCTTCGTCGCTAATCCTGTCCGGTTGGGGTGGCAAATGGGTTACGAAGCACCGCAGAGCCAACGTTGGTCTAAAGTCGTCGAAGCCGACGTATTCCATCGGCCGCGTGTTCTTGGTGAAGTCGTCGTATGTTTCCACAGCTTCTCCTTCTTTAAGAATGAGCTGGATTATGTATTGCACCCAATGCGTGCCGCTCTTCGGAAAGGACCATTGAACGAGGTCTCCCTTGCTGGCCTTGAAACTTAGCGCTTTCCTCACCAGGATAGGGTCCACGTTTGGGCACCTCGGTACGCCATCTATTAATTTGTAGAAGGGGCCTCGTTTCTCCATTGACCCTGAAATGGTTTTAGGCACGCTTATTTTCGCAAATAGCTCATACAAGAAATTATACAGTATGTAAGATCATGAAGATGTTGGCAGGTATTGTGACGCATATGTTCCTAACCTTTCCGAGCTATAGAAAAATTTCGTTATGCTTCGTAAAATAGCCCATGCACGCTTTGTCACTGCAAAATGTTGCTTTCCGCATCGTATTGTGATTGCAATTGATGTGAATGTTCACTAAATTAGCTTTGATTAATTTTTAAAGCATAATGCTCTTATATATACTTGAACGCAACAAAGCAAAGGTTGTTGAATCGGTAGCGTTAGGCCGCAATATATGAAATAAAATCAAGTAACTGCATAACATTTATTCTCAGCCATAGGACATTATATTTTCATTCACGCAGAAAGTTCTGGCATGTCATTTGACAAATTTAACGCATTGGGCACCAGTCTGCGCTGTACCGAAGCATTTATAGGATTAATGCCACAAAGCTGGCGCGATCGACAACTCGACGTTTGCCTTTACTGATGCAACCGGCTTGTCCAATTGATACGAATATCAGCTAACACAGCTTGCAGAATTGCTAGTAAATACACTCTGAAGCGTTACTCACCCAAAACACATTATCCTAATTAATAAGTACGCACAGTGCTTATTAATTACGGAAATTTGAATATTCGTCCTGGTACAAAGCTACGCATTGTTTAGCTTTACTGACATTATATTATTGATATTGCAGAATATGAAATTCTCGAGCCTTAAAGAATAATCTTGCTTGCCATAACTCAGCAGATCGTTTTTCCTAGGCACCAAATTGAAATTCCTGTAACCCAGACGGAGTATTTGACTGAACTGTTTGAGTTTGGCTGAAAATATACTTTTTTCAAATGCAGTAAATAATTCTTTTTGTGCTTAGGCTTCGAAATTATTAGAAACCAGCGCTCATTAACTATGTTATATGGGGCCCATGCCGCAGCGATGAAGCCCACATTTTTTTTTCTTATCAATGCAATTTAAAGGTTTGTATTGTTTGAGGAAAAGGTTCGCGTGTATATGATTGGTTATCTCGGCAGAATGAACTGGTGGTAGCTCCGCTCGTGCCCTCTCACTGTTCAGAAACAAATTACCACACATGTGTACATGCTCACGGAATGACGAGCGACGTCAAAACCTCAAGTACAACTGATATGTGCCATTGCTCGAGACGGCCCGTCGTGTCGCTACGTATCTACCGGTAAAGGTGGCGTGGGCTGTGAAGTAAAAGCAGTCAAGCAAGTATTGCGCCGATTTGTCGCAAACTTCCGCAATGCGTGAAAAAATACGTATACACATAATAAATTCGGAATGCTCTGACGTTCATCAGTACTGTTGAATACGATGCGAAAACTAGCGAATTTAGTAAGCTGTTGCGGGCTCACTGCGATATGCCTCTTTTGGTGGCGATGTCGTCCGCCGGCGCCGTCGCCAGTGTTCGTCACTGCTATTCCCAGGAACCGGAAGGAAACAAACTAGTAGTTACCACCACGATCGAACTTTGGCTCCTTCGCTTGAGACTGCACTGCTCCGCCAACGAGCCAAGCTAGCGATTGCGAGCTGCTATGGAGAAAGACCCTTCACATGCCTTATGGCGCAAGAAGTCATTGTGCAACTGCACAGGCGTACAAGGTCGCCTACTGGCAAAACAAGTGAGCGTGCGGTGGCTGTGAGGCCTGCTTTACGAATATGCGTTGAGGGACGAAGGAAGTGACCTCGCCGTGTTGTCCCCTACTGCTCGCAGCTCCAGGACCTCAGCATTTTTTGTGTCGCTTTTGCCAAATTGAATTACTCTTGTTTAGCAATTATTTTTTCCGCGGACTTGTTCGACAGTAAAGTCTCCGCAGTGTGTCAAACCGCACGTCTTTCGCAAGGCGTATTTCGGATCACAAACTACACCTGACTGGATCTATAGATCCACTCAGGTGCACTGAACCGGTATTTTTTAGGCTCAGTACTTCCACTTATATTTCTCAAACAAGTAGCGACGGGTTCTTAAAAGGCCGCTATTTTGTTTAGGTTTTGAGGGCTGCGTGTTCCGCGCAGGCCTCGTAATGTTTTACAGCGTAAGCGGCTATGAGTTCACAATAACCACTGATTTTGGTGGCGGTGACCTTCCGGCGTCAGATAACCAGCAGCACGTGTCTTTCTTTAGCTCCTTCCGATTGTGAAGTCAGCTGTGATACTGAATATCCCGAAACGAAGACACACGTATAATTTCAAGCATACGCACTTGCAGTACTTAACCTGTACCTTTCACTCTAAGCACTTAAAATTGCGGCTTAACATCGAGTCGGTGTTCACATGCCCGAGGTCATTCCATGGAAGTTTAATAAGATTGAGGTCATTCAATGCACTTTTAACGCGTAGGGCCCGGCGAGGAGAGAAAGGTATCCAGTTTGTTTTTCCCATTTGTTCTTCGGCTTAACAACCTTCTAGAAAACAATTCAATAACTTCCTGCCTCACATTGTTGAGACTTACCTCAAGCTACTTTTACCTTGGACATGTTCAAGCGTCGGAATTGAACACTCTTCATAAACAAAAACGTTGGGGATGCGACAGACTAAGTACTTGGCATAGCACTAATGAGAGACTAGCACTAATAGTGGCAAATATTAGGTTGATGAGCATTGTTAAAGCATCGTCACAGATGTCTCACATCTGCTCACTTTGGGAAAAGGAGCTGCCTAATACAGTAAAAGTTCGTTAATTCGATCTCGAAGGGGACTGTGAAATTGTTCAAATTCAGTGGAGTTTGAACCAGAAGGCGAGTGCTAGAATGAACGGACATCGTGCCACTTTGCGCGGGC
>JALIZH010027357.1:0-46266 GCA_030522465.1 Rhipicephalus appendiculatus
ATTGTATAAGCGTGCCCTCCATTGCTCTGTGAGATAAAGAACTACGTTTTTGGAGTGTACTGCAAGATAGTGCCATGTGATTGATTAACTTTTTATTTCTTCTATGGAACTGGTATTGTGCATTTAGAGAGATGGATCTTATCGCTTAGGGGTGGTTTGTGGTCCGGGGTTGCCAAGTTGCGCAGGCGTGGGTCTAACCTTTATATTCATGTGTTTCCTTATTAAAATTCAGGTGGAAGTCAGCGCTTGTGTGTGTCGCACTCTCTCGTCTTTTGTCCCTGAAGTTTGCGCTATTTAGCTGTTCAAATGGAGTACCAACTAGCCCAAACACGCACCCTATGTGGATGCATACCACATACATGTAAATCAGGGCGCATGCCTCAGCCAGAGTTCGGTTGCTCTGCACGATAAAGAATTGCAATTTTTGAAACATGTAATCAAATGATTCCCTATCACGACATATACGGGCCACGTGATCACTTTTATTGTGTGTACTTATTTACTGCATGTGTGATGAAATAAATCAGTTGTCAGTAGCGCTCGTTTGTGTACATGTCTCTCAGTCCTAAGTCCGGGTCGCGCTGCCGTCATATAACCATGTAGAATGTCGGGCCCAGCGTAGCATATCGGGCACAATTTCAAACCACGCAGGCACGAAAACACTCAAGCGAACGCGCAAAAAAAAACGAGCAGCTGAACGGCGAAGAGATGCACATCGATAAAGACGCGCCAGGTAACGCCGGTTCTGCGGACGCGCGACGAACGCGCAATACTCCGGCGTACCAAAACCGTTTGCGGCTGGATGTGACCGCCCCCATCTGCTGACGTAGTGCGAGCCGTACGAGTGGAAGGGGTAGATAACTAAGCCCTTCTCCTTTTACAGTTGATGTTGGTTACGCGCGGCGACTAGACCTAGCTACTGGGACAAACAATGAATCCCGGAGAAACAATCCATACCCGTTTGACTAGTTTTCTTGTGTTTCGTGCTGCCACATTTGACGAACGTTGGAACTCACATAAAACAACTTGATTTTTATTTCACGGATGGCTCTACCTCCTAAAAAATCGCCTGTGAGATGTATGATTTGTTGTAAATATTTTGTTTCAGGCACTGGGTGGTCGAGTTAGTGAGCACAAGTAGATACAAGACACAATATACCTCTACTAATGTGCAATACTCTTTGTGAATTACCGTCTAAAAGAAAAAAAAGCCACTTTCTACGGAACTGCCAAGCAGAAAAATTACCTAAATTCACTGCAGTCCTGTAGGATCCCTAAACAACATAAAAGAATTTTCTCTTCATAGAATCCTAGAGAGAGGCCTGCTGCTTGGTTATATAGGAGTTCAGAGTTCTAGCTTGAATAGTTTTCTCACTTCCTCGGTAATGCGTGACCAAGTAGAGCCATAAACTGCCGCATTGACGTAATAATAATTTATTAAGTTTTCATCACAGCACAAAAAACCTTCGCGTAGAAATTAAGTATATTCTAGTCTAGAGAACCATTATATATTGTAGTTCTATATTGAAAAGAAAAAAAGATATTCACTGGCAAACTTTCGTTATTTTGCCCATTTTTATTGGAGCGTAAATAAATAACTGATCACTTCATACGCAATATCTCTTCATAGAAACCTTGCATAACACTTCGTCTAAAGGCACAGTAAATTTCGCTGTGTCATGTTGAACAGTTACGCCGTACTCGCAGTAGAACGGAAGCTTGTTGGGCGAAAACGTTTTTTGTTGCTCACGCTATTTTCATTTCGCTTAAATAACGATTCCGACCAGGCGATAATAGCCGGTGTCATTCGAAAGCCGAGACTGTAAGCTTTCCAAATTTTCAGAATTATAATTTATACATAGAGCGCAGCCAGCACAGTGCGTCAGCAAACAATGCCTAAAAAGCGGAGCGGTGGCCGCCGGAGCGGGACCGCCACCTTGTGGAGTGGGACCGCCACATAGGAGGGAGGAAACACAGCATATTCTCTGTGACTACATTCAGCTATAGGGTGCACGAAAATCTTACCTTTGCAAATAGATTTTCCGAAGCATCAGCCTTCTGAGATTCAGTAGAACATTCGGTATTGGCCTCTGATGGCGCTGTCTCTGCTGATTCCTCAAGTAGTTTTCCTTGAGATGGAATACACCGTGTTCCTACTGAAAGAACAATTAAGGCGATGACTACACTGAGTACGCTGTCCATTATTTCCTACTTGTGTGACAGGCGGTCGACTTTGCATTCTGATACACCGTCTTATATATTGCTCTACTACAATCCAGCGATGCTTCGCTATCAAATGCTCTATCACGATCGTCAATGGTCATACAAGTGTTTTTGACGCCAGACATGTTTTGTATCGGTCATACACTTATTGAAAAGCAAGATAAATGCCAAGAACATTTCTAGTGATGAAAAAATACAAACACTTTATGCGACGTCAGTAATGTACGGCCGTCGATAGATACTCTCGTGGAACTGTTTGCGCTTAAGAAACAGAGTTGCACTTAAAAAGAAGGCTCCACGGATACAATATTCATTTCAGCTTAACGGTTTCCATTGCCACGTCAAGATGCTTTTATTTGATAATTGTCATAAAATTATCAGGGCAAAATTATGGTACTTTGAGATTATGGTGATTATGAAGAATTGCCTGAATATCAGAAGATGGTGGTTGTATTTAGCAGACGAAAATTGAGCAATATATTCTGTGGAAGTCTTGTATTTATGAACTTATTTAATTACTTGTTCTTTTTTCATATGTCTGCTTATTCTGAGTGATAAACAGTGGCGTTATTTGTTACGATGGTGCTAATCAAAGAGAACTGACACCCACACTTCCTTATGTTTTTAACACGAAAGTGTTTTATGCCGGGTTCCACCAAGATTTGAGTGACGGATTTCCGTCACAGAAATGACGTCAAAAATACGCATGATCGAAGACAAACAAAAAAGTGCCGTCAACGGGAGTCGAACCTACGACCTCTTGGTCCGCGGCAAGAGATGCCGGGCACGCTATCCACTGTGCCACGATCACATACTCTGTAGGCTCTAAAAAAGCTTTTATATCTACCGCTGTCCTCTCACAGGGCTGTTGCTAAAGTGAAGTAATGTGTTATGACCGTGAAATGCACGATTAGTTCCTTCAAAGCGTCGTTTCTACGCGTTCGTCCCATTTGGCGCGTTTCCAATAGCAAAAGTGCAATTTTGACAACGCATTAACACACTGCCAGGTGGGGACCTAACCCTAGCATCGGCCTTGCTCTGAGCTGCAAGTACGAGCGCGTCGCGTGGCCGTAGCTCTGCGTTCCCAACCTAAGCTCGCCCCGCGAAAAACCGCAGCCGGCCAACGGGGAAGACAGGATGCGCGTTGCGTTTCTGAACAGTCGGGCAGCGTTGTTCAATAACTCTAACGTGCCGGGAGTAGGCGACCTTAGCCCAACTTCGGCGTCCAATCAGTGACGCCGTTCTGGCTGTCAGACCGGTTTCTCTAATTCCTCTCTCACAGTACACCTACCAGAAGCATCTATGACCACAAGCGTATGTTTAATCATTGCTCATCGACGTTAGCCGCCGGGATACCGATGTACCACTAAGCGTCAACGTGCATGTATCCACGTTAAACGGTGCTGTAACTGTCAAACACTAATAGACGTTGTGCAAGCTATCTTACATCAATATGCAGTAAACATTCAATTACTTATGTAAGGACACATTTAACTTTCGTGTTATACCGATTCCTATGACGGAGGGATCAACCACGTTTTTTTTCCCGTGGCTGCATCTAGTGAGTCTGGACTGAATGCAAGCTGTTGCAGTACTACGGTTATGAGAAAGACTCTCAATAATCTGTTGCGAATTCAGCTATGTAATCGTGCTGCATAGGCCAGGCAAATTAGTGGCTACTGTGCTAACGGTATAACAAGAACGATTGCGCTTAGCATTACGATGAGGTATGTATTGATGGCTCATGCTTAAGATGGTAGTTGTTAATAAACGCGAAGCATTTCTTAGCGAACTGCAGGCACTTTGACTGTTTCTATCTATCTATCTATCTATCTATCTATCTATCTATCTATCTATCTATCTATCTATCTATCTATCTATCTATCTATCTATCTATCTAACATAACTCAACCGGAAAAAAGTTCAAAGAAAAGCGACAATGTTCATTCGTAACAAATACATACGTACTAACTCGCCCGCTGAACTTCTAGCATCATCCGGTCTAGACACACTAACAGTCAGAGCAAAACAGCCTCGTTTAAATTGATGCATAACCTTCTGCACAACCTCTTCAACATAAACTCTTCAAATTACATCACCTTCTCTAGGTCTGAGATATCACGTAATAAACACGATAAAACGTTAGCTGAATACTTTTGCAACTCTAACACATTTAAATACTCAGTCTTTCCTACTGCAGTTAGGAAGTGGAACCGCCTTGACCCAACAATAGCAAACACTGAATCCCCATCAACCTTTTGTGACGCGATAGAAAATAAGCCCTAACCATGAAAAAAAGTCTCATATTCATCCAAATTGCTTTTTCGTTGTTTGCTTGACTTTTTTATGTTGCATTAGATTGTATTAGGTTTGATCGCTGGGTTCTAAATACTAATGTTGTATTACAGATAACATTTCTGTGTACGAAACGCAATTGTACTCGGCCATGTGTGTATTCTGTTCCATGCTCACGTTGTTATGCTGCCAAGTGAGACTGGCAGCATTGAAAAAAAAAATCACAGCATATGCACGGGGTGAATGATGATGAGTGGGGCGAAGCTCCGGAGGGAATAATCGGTAAACCGTGAAACTATTCCGTAAAATTCGCCTAGTACATCATATAAAGAGTGTGCAACACCGTGTATATATTAAACATCAAATTTTTATTTTACTGTTGGTTTACGTGGTCCCTTCATTATCACCGCTTTGTGACCGGTGAAATGCAGGGAAAGTGGTTCTTGTATGGGTGTTAACGTGAAGTTGGCAAACACTACATCGATGCAAGTCCCCCTGATGGTGGTTTGTTTCGGGTCGTCTAACGATATGCATCTGAGTCCAGATCTGATTGCCATGTGTTGCATCAACCAGTCGCAGCATATCCACGGGGTAGTGGGTACATTCCATTATACTGGAACGCGCTTATTCTTAATGGTCATCAGGCGTCATCGTCATCCTTATCACGTGGAGTGGCTACATTCCACTATACGTGGCTACCTACCTACCTACTACTACTACTACTACTACTGCTACTACTACTACTACTACTACTACTACTATTACTACTACTACTACTACTACTACTACTGCAGAGGGACAGACCCACACCCTAAGGAGCTTCACCCCTAAAAGTAAAACGAATAAATCTATCTATCTAGCCGCCTACGCTGGGTGCTCTGCTGATCACCTCCTTAACTTGGGGTAGATCAAAGTTTGTATGGGAGGTTACAAGCATTTGATGAATACGACTGTCTGGTCACGAGGTGAATAACATGAAAATCCCGTCGCGTACGTCGTCAAATTTTTTCCTGCAGACACGTGGGGCACGTGACCGTATGGCCCGGGCCGCGATATGTTGGTATGCGCCACAGGTGATTGACAGTTTATACGTACCCAAGAACAGCGAGAACAGGCATTTGTAATTTAAATGCGAGAGCGTGATGAAAAACTGACATCGGCAGCGTTGACCCTACGAATTCAAAGAATAAATATGAGGGTCCCAGCACGCATCGAACCCAAGAATTGTGCGTGGCAATCAAGTATTCCACGACAGAGCAACGCCAAGTATCGAAACTGCTTTGGAAAAACACTATATGCAGTCGTAATGTTGGTGAAACGTCAATTATAGTTGCAGTGCTGGCTCTCAATTACATATGTGCATATTACATCCGCTTGTATTGTAGGACCACATTACATATGTGCTCCTACAATACAAGCGTCACGTCAGGGTTAACGTCAGTTGTATATTCAAGTACCATGCGCTGAAACTGGTCTACGTAGCTTTAGGCAGGGCTACCATCCTCGCAAGCGCAAACGCTAAATATCAGCTTACCGCTTGAGGTGCTTGTAATAGCCATGTTGCTGTTGGCATTGTTACGCAACTATAAGCAACTGTTTATATAAAATATATGCAACTGTTCAACGTATGTATGTGCGTACTACATCGGTACGTAGTCACGTGATCGTGACGTTGACGAAGGCAGTAGTCGGCGTCTTCAAGGTGAAACTCTTTATTTGGCCAACATGTGGCCGCGAAACGGAAACTCAAATTACAGCAAGCAGTGCACGCTGTACGTTGGCATCGGCGCACATGGCGTCGATCGTCGAAAATACTGATCATCATTGGGACGCGCCGTCTTTTATACATCATGCATAGAACTTTCCAATTTTATCACTGTGGTCACCCAAGCTCTGGAATAAGCTTGAGTGTTCGCGTCTTGCGCGCAATGCTAACAAAATGATCTAATACACTCGTGAAGCTTCTCGAACACTGAGGCGCGGTCTGTGCGGAGCACTGGTGACAGGATTTGCGGGCGTAAACTAAATAAAGCAAGATTGGAACAACAAACGCGCGTGGCAATATCTGTAGCGCCATTTCGTGTAGTTTCGCTCAATAAAAACAGTCTCGGTTTCGCCACAAGGGCGAAGCAATTAATGCGATAGCAAGACACTTGAAAGTCACACGAAGAACTACAAGAAGCTCCATACTTGTAGCGCACGGAATGAGGATAATTGCCTTTGGAATGAGGGATAACGAGCCCAAGCGAAGTCGCGAACTACTCAAATGCATTTCATTCAAGTGGTCGTTTTCTTACAGAACACTTTCCACTCCCCGAAAATGCCTCATTATTGTTATTTCGCAACCTCGGAGAAAAATAAAAGCGTGTTATCGTATTTTCTTGCCACAAGAGATGTCATTTACGCAGTAGCGAACACACTCTGAAAACACAATGTTTGAAAATGTGTAAGTTTGTTCTGGTGAAAATGATGCAACATGTTTTTCTAGAATATCATTCTGCAGTCCTCTGAGAACCATCCAAATAATTTTGAGCAAAATTGAGAATGGGTTTTATTTTATTATAGAGTTTTAAATTGACCAAGAGTTTTGCTTTTTTTTGATGTTTTGAGCTAGAAAATTCCTTACTTGAAAAATTACTAGACAAATACAAATGAAGAGGAGAACTATTCACATAAAGGCCTATCAATGCTGTAAATATGGACAAGCTATGACGTTCACAGAAGCAGAAATTGTGCCCCAAAAATGAGCGAGTTTGAAAAACGCAGCGTTTTTCGAGAATTTTTAAAAATACATAAGTTGCCCAGAATATGAGAACATCATATGAGCTATTTCTTTTTTACTTATATTTGTGCCACGCAGAAAGGTATTTGTGATATAGAGGTTGCGTGGCTGTTAGCATGATCGCGAATTTACGAAAACGCACTCTTCGTAAAATGGCCATCGTCACCCGGCGACGCTTGTCGATTTTTCCTTGGCTCAAAAATTTTTTTATTTGAAAATAAATTGTGATTTCGCGCTATTCGATGATGCGGGCATAATATACAAAATTATCAGGAAAATCGGAGACATCAAGTATACCACGTTTTTAAATCTTTCGTGGAATCGACCTCCTGGCATCGCGCCAAACGATATGTTAAGTGTTTGTTACTCAATGCAGTATTGTTATTTCCATAAATAGACAACACGTGCTTCCGAGGAAAAAACAAGTGTGTCTGTTTTCAAGTGTTGTAAAAAAATAATTCATGTAAAAAATAATGCCTGGAACACAAAGGCAGAGCAATGCATACCCTGGTGGTTGAATTTTTCCCGGTTTGACTTCAATCTCACGGTCACGGACACTTTTTGCAATAAGTATTACGCACAAAAAGAATGAAGCAACTTTTAATTGGAAAAAACCGGCAGATCCCACGCACTGTGGGAATCAAAGTTATGCGAAGCAGCCAGCAAGGAGTAAATCATGCTGTACATAATATGCATGTAATTATTTACATGTTAGGACCTGTCATTTATGTTCGTCATACAGTCACGTCGCGCAATACCAATTTTGGTGTATATCAAGCTAGGGGAACTGGACGCAAGCGCACCATGAGCGTGGCATGTAAATGGCGTTGTAGATGGCATGCATGCCAAGATTTTCATGTTACCACCTGCCACTTATGTTCGTTATACAGTCATGTCACCTCCAATTCCAAATTTGGTGTATATCAAGCTAACGAAATGGCCGCGAGCGCGCCATGAGCGTGGAAAGCAAGTCATGTCGCTCATAACATGTCATGATTTCCATATTACCACTTGTCATTTATGTTCGTCATACAGTCATGTAACTCAATACAAAATTTAGCGTATCTCGAGCTAACGAAACGGCCGCGAGCGCGCCATGAGCGTGGCATGTAAATCATACTTTTCATGACAAGTTAATCATGATTTTCATGATATGACCATCCATTTATGTTCGTCAAACAGTCATGTCACTCAATACCAAATTTGCAGTATATCAAGCTAACGAAACGGCCGCGAGTGTGCCATGAGCGTGGAATGCAAGTCTTGTCGATCATGAAGTCATGATTTCCATATTACCACTTGTCATTTATGTTCGTCTTACAGTCATGCCACTCAATACTAAATTTGGTGTATCTCAAGCTAACGAAACGGCCGCGAGCGCGCCATGAGCGTGGCATGCAAGTCATGATTTCCATATTACCACTTGTCATTTATGTTCGTCATACAGTCATGTCACTCAATAACAAATTTGGCGTATATCAAGCTAACCAAACGGCCGCGAGCGCGCCATGAGCGTGGAATGCAAGTAATGTCGCACATGACAAGTCATGATTTCCATATTACGACTTGTCATTTATGTTCGTCATACAGTCACGTCACTCAATCCCTAATTTGGTGTATATCAAGCTAACGGAACGGCCGCGAGCGCGCCATGAACGTGGCATGTAAATCATTCTTTTCATGACAAGTTTGTCATGACTTTCATGATATGACCAGCTATTTATGTTCGTCATACAGTTATGTTATGTCATAAAAAATTGGTATAAATCCCATTAACGATACGGCCAGGAGAGCACAAAGTCGTAGGCGGCTAGATAGATAGATAGATAGATAGATAGATAGATAGATAGATAGATAGATAGATAGATAGATAGATAGATACGCTCAAACTCGCCGAAGTTCGCTAAGAAATGCTTCGCATTTAATAACTTCTTATAACTTCATTTTTACAGTCGGAAAAGAGGCTTTGCGAATTTCAAAAACGAAAGCCATCCGAAGCTTGTACTTCCCATCATTGCCATCATTAATGAGAACTAACAGACAATGCCAAGGAAAGTTTAAGGGACGTTATTAGAAGTAATTGTAATGTAAAATGTGAAGAAAGAAAAGTGGACGGAAAGATCACTTTCCACAGGCAGGATCCGAACCTGCGACCTTCGAATAACGCGTCCGATGCTCTACCACTGAGCTACGGTGGCGGTCGTCCCTCCGCCCACTTTATACGGTATATATTTTCATGTGGTCGTGACGTTGACGAAGGGAGCAGTTGATGTCTTCAAGGCGAAACACTTTATTTGGCCGAACTTGTGGCCGTGAAAACGGAAAGTCAGGTTGCAGTAATACACACTGGCACTGATAGCGGCGAACAGAGCGTCGGCCGTCGATCAACTGACGAGCGCTGAAGCGCGCCGGCATTTATAAGCGTGGAATCGAATATTCCAGCCTTATGGCTGGTTGTCGCGCAAGCTCTGGAACAAGCTCGAGTGTTCGCGCGTCGCACGCAGTCTTAACAAAATGATCTATAACAATCGCGAAACTTCTCGAACAAAGAGGCGCGGTTTGCGATGAAGCGTTGCTCACAGTCTTTGTGGGCGAAAACCGGATACAGCAACTGTGAAAATTAGAAACGCACGTGGCAATGCCCCCCCTCTGAAAAAGCTTCGTCCCGATGCCTAAAACAGAACGTGGGGGAAAAATGCATGCAACATTAAATAATAACAATAAAGCAAGAGAGTACAATAATAAAACAGTAAGTGCAGTCCTCAGGTTCGCTAACGCGCATGTTAATACGGTTTGAGGCGCACGACATGGACGACTTCAGGTCGCGCACGGCGCCGTTGAGAGTTCGTAATGCCGTCCGGGACAACCTCGTAGCCAGAGCGCCTAGACGTCGGAGCACTTTGTACGGCCCGAAGTATCGCAGAAGAAGTTTTTCACAGAGTCCACATCGGCGTATCGGCGTCCACACCCAAACGCGGTCGCCGGGCTGGTATTCCACGAAGCGTCGCCGAAGATTGTAGCGGCGGCTGTCGGTCGTCTGCTGATTCTTGATCCGCAGGCGGGCGAGCTGTCGTGCTGCTTCGGCGCGCTGTAGCTGAGCGGTCACGTAGAGGGTTTCCTCGTCGGTCACGTTTGGTAACATGGCATCGACCGTCGTCGCCGGGCTCCGTCCGTAGACCAACTTGTATGGCGTCATCTGCGTCGTTTCTTGTACAGCCGTGTTGTATGCGAAGGTCACGTACGGAAGGATGGCGTCCCAGGTCTTGTGTTCGTCGACGACGTACATGGCCAGCATGTCGGCGATGGTCTTATTTAGACGCTCGGTCAGGCCGTTGTTCTGTGGGTGGCGGGAAAGCAGCGATGGCGGTTGTCTTTTGCGGGTCGGGGCGTACTCGGATTTGCTTATCACGTGTCCCAAGAACAAGAGCTCCTCGTAGGCGAAGCGGCACTTTTGTGGCTTCAGGGTGAGTCCGGAGGTCTTGATTGCTTGAAGTACTGCTTCAAGGCGCCGCAGGTGTTCGTCGAAGTTCGATGAAAACACAACGACGTCGTCCAAGTACACAAGGCAAGTCTGCCACTTCAAGCCAGCCAGTACAGTATCCATAACGCGCTGGAAGGTCGCGGGGGGCCGAGCAAAGACCAAAGGCATGACCTTAAACTCGAACAGGCCGTCTGGTGTTATGAAGGCAGTCTTTTCTCGGTCTCTCTCGTCGACTTCGATTTGCCAGTAGCCCGTCTTCAGGTCCATCGACGAAAAGTACTTCGCGTTGTGGAGTCGATCCAGGACGTCGTCTATCCGTGGGATGGGGTACACGTCCTTCTTCGTGATCTTGTTCAGGCGACGATAGTCGACGCAGAAACGCAGCGTCCCGTCCTTCTTCTTCACCAACACAACTGGAGACGCCCATGGACTCTTGGATGGCTGGATTATGTCGTCGCGTAGCATTTCGTCGACTTGCTTCTTTACGGCTTCGCGTTCTCGCGTCGAAATTCGATACGGGCTCTGACGGAGTGGTCGGGCACTTTCTTCAGTTATGATACGATGTTTGACGACTGGGGTCTGTCGAATTCTTGACGACGATGAGAAGCAGTCCTTGAATTGCAGGAGCAGATTTTTTGAGCTGGTCTTGCTTCTGCTTTGGGAGGCTGCGGTTGACGCCGAAGTCTGTTTCGAGACCTGGATTCATCGAACAATGTTCGGCAGTATCGGAGAGGGCGAAAGCATTGCTGGTGTCCACGAATTTCTCGATGTAGGCGACCGTCGTACCAAAGTTGAGGTGCCTATATTCGTGGCTGAAGTTTGTCAGCAGCACCCTTGCTTTGCCGTCGCGCAACTTGGCGATGCCTCTTGCGACGCAAATGTGACGGTTCACAAGCAGGTGCTGATCGCCCTCGACGACGCCTTCAAGGTTAGCGGGTATTTCGGTGCCGACGGAAATAACAACGCTGGAGAGAGGCGGAACGGTGACCTGCTCTTCGATTACATTCAAGGCATGATTCTCCTGCGTCGTGTGGGGCGGCAACGCTTTTTCTGAAGTCAGTGTTATCGACTCGGACCTCAGGTCGATGACGGCGCCATGGTCGCTCAAGAAGTCCATTCCAAGTATCACTTCCCTGGAGCAGTGTTGTAGGATTACAAAGCTCGCAGGATAAGTCCGGTTATTGATGGTGACTCTCGCCGTGCAGACTCCAATTGGCGTTATCAGGTGGCCTCCAGCTGTCCGGATTTCGGGTCCACTCCACGCGATCTTTACTTTCTTCAGCTTGGCGGCGAATGGCCCACTGACGACGGAAAAAGTCGGCTCCAGTGTCGACGAGAGCGGTGACGTTGTGGCCGTCGAATATTACGTCGAGGTCGCTGGTTCGTCGTCGTGCGTTGCGGTTGGGTCGCGGCGTCGGATCACGGCTACGTCGAAATGTTGTGGTGCTTCCATGCTGCGTCGTCAGGTTTTCTTCGGTCCGCGAGGTTTTCGTCGACAGGGCTTCGTCTGCTTCCGGGTCGTGTTGCGCAGGTCTCGTCGCGTTGTCGTTGTCGGCGGCCGCGGAGGATCTTCGGCATTTCGTCGAACAGCAACCGCACCTACATCGGTTGCTGCCCTTAGTTTCCCGGCGGGTACGGGCTAGGTGACCGGCCCCGGTTCGGGCCAGTGTACTGCCGGCGGTGCGGTGACATGTAGCGGCCAGGAGACGGTGAGCGGGAAGGTCGTCGGGCCGTCCACTGAGCTCCTGCGAGGTAGTCGGCGATGTCTTGCGGTCGTTCACCCCGCTGTGGACGAGGCGCGTCGACGGCGAAACCGCGTAGGCCCATCTGTCGGTACTGGCAACGGCGGTAGGTGTGGCCGGCTCGCCGCAGTGGGGACGGTGGTCAGGGGCGCGCCAAACACCAGTCTTCCTCGGAGCGTTGCGCTGGCCGGCAGGAGGGCGGTGCGGCGTTGGTGGCGGTGTCTGGCGGTGGAACTGCGGTGGTGCGAAGTCTTCGCGTGGGCGCGGCGGGGGAGCGTTACGACGCGCTGCGGCAGCGTAGCTCATCGCTTGTGGCTCACGCTGCGCTGGTTCAGGTGTTCCAAGAACTTGCCGGATTTCCTGGCGCACGACGTCGGCGATCGGCTCCACCTGAGGCTACGAGATAGGCAACAATTTGCGCAGCTCCTCCAGAACGATTGCTCTGATGGTGTCGCGCAGGTCGTCGGGATGCAGCGCTTGAACGTCCCCGTAGGTCGTCGAGGGAATGCGGCGGTTGTACGGGCTAGTACGCATCTCCAGAGCCTTCTCGATCGTCGTGGCCTCCGAGACAAATTCCGTGACCGTCTTCGGTGGGTTGCGTACAAGGCGGGCAAACAGGTCTTGCTTGACCCCCGCATCAAGAAGCGAACCTTCTTTTCCTCGGACATGGCGGGGTCAGCGTGGCGGAAGAGTCGGGTCATTTCCTCCGCGAAAATGGTGACGCTTTCGTTCAGAAGTTGCACCCGTGTCTCCAACAAGGTTGCAGCCCTTTCCTTTCGGACGACACTCGTGAACGTTTCTAAAAAGTGCCGCGAAAGGTGTCCCAGGTTCGAAGAGTGGACTCCCGATTCTCGAACCAGGTCCTAAGCTGCGTCGTCCAGGTAAAAGTACACGTGGCGCAGCTTGTCCTCGGCGTCCCAATTGTTGAATGTGGAGACCCTTTCGAATGTCTCAAGCCACGTTTCGGGGTCTTCACTTGGAGATCCGTGAAACGTCGGCGGCTCTCTGGGTGGCTTCATCACGATTGCCGCGGGGGGCACTGCGGCCGTCATCGTGCATGTTGTCTTCGTCGCCGTGGCCCGGATCTTGTTGGGTAGGGGTCCGTATTGTGCTGGGAGATCTTGCTTCCGGCGGCTGGCTCGCTGCTCAGTGTTGACGTCGGTGTCCCCTTGGCGGTGTGGGCTTGGCTCACGGCTGGAGGGCGTTCGGTACATGGACCGGGAAGCACCTCTACCAGATGTCACGTGGTCGTGACGTTGACGAAGGGAGCAGTTGATGTCTTCAAGGCGAAACACTTTATTTGGCCTAACCTGTGGCCGTGAAAACGGAAAGTCAGGTTGCAGTAATACACACTGGCACTGATAGCGGCGAGCAGAGCGTCGGCCGTAGATCAACTGACGAGCGGTGAAGCGCGCCGGCATTTATAAGCGTGGCATCGAATATTCCAGCCTTACCGCTGGTTGTCGCGCAAGCTCTGGAATAAGCTCGAGTGTTCGCGCTTCGCGCGCAATCTTAACAAAATGATCTATAACAATCGCGAAGCTTCTCGAACAAAGAGGCGCGGTTTCCGATGAGCGTTGCTCACAGTCTTTGTGGGCGAAAACCGGATACAGCAACTGTGAAAATTAGAAACGCGCGTGGCAATATGTGCATTTTAAACTTGGGAGCGTCAGTCAGCGCCGCCTGTTGCCATTATGGCGAGTGTGGAACACTCTTTTTTTTTTGCCTGTAGGCGTCACGTAGCACGTGATCTTATTACGAGCTGGCAGCTGACTAATAATCCCTCGCATACCACCTGAACGCAACAAGTCTGCCAGAACGAGAACCTCGCTGTGAACCAAGGAAAGAAGTATGAACTTAAGGGCTCGTTTGCTTTGTTAAACACATTGTTATTAGAAGTAATTGCAATGTAAAATGTGAAAGAAAGAAAAGTGGACGGAAAGATAACTTGCCACAGGCAAGATCCGAACCTGCGACCTTCGAGTAACGCGTCCGATGCTCTACCACTGAGCTACGGTGGCGGTCATCCCTCCGTCCACTTTATAGGGTCGCTGGTCGCAGGTTCGGATCCTGCCTGTGGCAAGTTATCTTTCCTGTCCACTTTTTCTTTCTTCACATTTTACATTACAATTACTTCTAATAACGTCCCTTATACTTTCCTTGGCATCATTGTCTGTTAGTTCTCATTAATGATGTGTTTAACAAAGCATCATTGCCATGGTGGTACAAGCGGCACTGAAGGAACCCGCATATGAAACTCTATGGCGTTGCGTGTTAGAAAACACGCTCAAGCTCATCTGAGACCTGCGTGCTACCAGAGGTAAATGGTGATAAATAGCTCACCGTTATTACGCCGAAACGCGACAAGCGCGTGGTTGAGTGGCGCGGGGATTGAATGGCGCCAAAACTTGAATGGCGCGGGGATTCAGGATATTTTCCTGCTGAATTATTTTTATTGGTGCGTGTTTTATATTTATATATACTTATACTTATCCTGGACATGATGGTGGCGGCGAAGGCACCGGTAATGGCAAAAAGTCCGCCGAGTGTGTCCATTTAATTGCTCTCGCAATAAAAATTACACCACACTCACCTTACCTCCGCATGCTTCGCGCAACGTCAATTCCCATGGCACTTGGGATCGGCCGAATTTTGGTGACTGCAGATTGCTGTACCCACTGCTTTTGTTGTTGACTTAGTGCTGTTTGCTTTCTTGGCATGAAATGTGCAAATGAACCACTGAGGAAAGCCAATAAACAGCCGCTCAAAGGAAAAGAAAGATCACTTGGTGAATGATTGTTGGTGGGCACCTGATACCTAAAGAATAAAACAACAGCGCTAACAGTCACATATGTTTGTGTGATTGCCACCCCTTTGTTGTCGCGCTGGTTTTTCATTCAATATAAACAGGAAGAAGTCATGAACGCAGACTGCCATTTGATATTCTGTACTGGGAAGACCCACACATATAGATGTCCTTATTATTACGATGGGCGAAATAAATATTTAAAGTACAAACATCAGTGAAAAAAAATCACGCCATATCCACAAAGTGAATGATGATGAGTTGCGAAGCATCGTTTTCATCCATGGCAGAAAGAGAATGTGTGGTCTGGAGCACGTTTATACTTCATGGTCATCAGCGTCATCGTCATCGTTATCACGTGTAGTGCGTACATTCCACTATACTGGAACGCGCTTATTCTTCATGGTCATCAGGCGTCATCGTCATCTTTATCACGTGTAGTGGGTACATTCCACTATACTGGAACGCGCTTATACTTCATCGTTATCACGTGTAGTGGGTACGTTCCACTATACTGCGTCATCGTCATCTTTAGCACGTGGAGTGGGTACATTCCCCTATACGCGGCTACATACCTACCTTACTACTACTACTACTACTACTACTACTACTACTACTACTACAGAGGAGGGACAGACCCACACCCTAAGGAGCTTCGCCCCTAAAAATTCTTCAGCAGAATTATGACAGGTGATTGTGCTTCCACGTACGTAACTTTGTCGTATGCAACATCGCATAAGGCTTTCTGAAGAGCTCTTGATGTAGTTAACTTCGAAAGTGGTTCTTATATCTCACATGCGATTTGTTTCTACAGAAGGAGAGTATTTTGGCTTGAGCAAACAGTACTGCGTATCTAGATTACTTCTGCGTGGTCGAGGTGCTGGATACGTCCAACCACGGAAGCTCTTCCACCGAATATTCGTCGTCTTCTGCCACAGCTCCTATTTGTTGCTCTTGAGTCACCGTTATAGTATGTTTGATCAAGGCTGTTCCTTTGAATAGGTCCTAATATTTTTTTAATGCGCTATTCGGAAAGCGTCCACGGTGATCCGCAGAGGACTTTGTGCAAGTATGGCGAGTATGATATTAGGGGCGAAGCTCCTTAGGGTGTGGGTCTGTCCCTCCTCTGTAGTTGTTGTAGTAGTAGTTGTAGTTGTAGTTAGTAGGTAGGTAGCCACGTATAGTGGAATGTACCCACTCCACGTGATAAAGATGACGATGACGCAGTATAGTGGAATGTACCCACTACACGTGATAACGATGACGATCACGTTGATGACCATGAAGTATAAGCGCGTTCCTCTGTAGTAGTAGTAGTTGTTGTAGTAGGTAGGTAGCCACGTATAGTCGAATGTACCCACTCCACGTGATAAAGATGACGATAACGCAGTATAGTGGAATGTACCCACTACACGTGTAACGATGAAGTATAAGCGCGTTCCAGTATAGTGGAATGTACCCACTACAGGTGATAACGTTGACGATGACGCTGATGACCATGAAGTATAATCGCGTTCCAGACCACACATTCTCTTTCTGCCATAGATGAAAACGATCGAGCTTCGCCCACTCATCATCATTCACTTCGTGGATATGGCGTGATTTTTTTTATTGATTTCGCCCTACCTAGTTGTTTGTCTTGACGGGGAGGATACCAGAATCTTGGAAGAATGCGAACATCATCTTAATCTACAAGAAAGGAGACGTCAAGAACTTGAAAAATCACAGGCGGATCAGCCCACTGTCCGTTGTCTACAAGCTATTTACGAAAGTAATCGCTATCGAATTAGGACATTTAGAGTTCAATCAACCAAAGGGCCAAGCAGAATTTCGTACAGGCTACTCAACAATAGACCATATCCATACTATCAATCAGGTGATTGAAAACGAGCGGAATACAACCAACCCCTTTACATAGCCTTTATAGATTGAGAGGAGGCATTCGATTCGGGGCAGATATCAGCAGTCATGCAGGCACTGCAGAATCAGGGAATCGATGAAGCCTATACAAACATAATGGAAGAAATTTACAGCGGATCCACAGTCACTATAGTCCTCCATAAATAAAACGACAGAATCCCAATAAAAAGAGTGTAAGACAGGGAGACATGATCTTTCCAATGCTATTCACCGCGTGTTTACAGGAGGTTTCTAAAAGCCTACATTGGGAAGTTAGGGATATGAGTTATTAGAGAGTATCTTAGTAACTTGCGATTCGCTGATTACATTTCATTGATGAGTAACTCAGGGGACAAATTACAACTCATAATTACTGAACTGGACACATAAAGCAGAAGAGTAGGTCTGAAAATTAATATGCATAAATCTAAAGTATTGTGTAACAGTCTCGGCAGATAACAGCGCTTGCGATAGGTAGTGAGACACTGGAAGTTGTAAAGGAATACGTCTACTAAGGAAAGGTAGTAGCCACGGAGCCGAATCATGAGAGTGAAATAACTAGAAGAATAAGGATGGGATGGAGCACATTCTGCAAGCATTCTCAAATCATGAATGGTAGTCTACCACTATCCCTCAAGTGGAAGGTATATAACAGCTGCATCTTACCGGTACTTACCTACCGAGCAGAAACCTGGAGACTTAGAAAGAGGGTTCAGCCTAAATTGAGGACGACGCAGCGAGCGATGGAAAGGAAAATGATAGGTGTAACCTTAAGAGACAGGAAGAAAGCAGAGTGGGTCAGGGAACAAACGGGGGTTGAGGATATCATACTTGAAATTATGAGGAATAAATAGAGATGGGCCGGGCGCGCAGCACGTAGGCAAGATAACCGCTGCTCATTAAGGGTAGCTGAGTGGACTCCAAGAGAAGGCAAATGCGTGAGGGAGAGACAGATAATTAGGTGGGCAGATGAGATTAAAAATTGGGGGGACCCTTAAGCTTCGCCTTTAAGAGTTGAACGCGATAGTGATATCCCGTCCCTAGTGCCTACTTCAAACACTTAGTGCATACTATGTAATGGGTAGTATGCTTTAAACCAGGAGCAATTATGCGCGGCAAATGTGGGAAATGTTTTCGAACTTGCAATGCACCCACTACGTAGTGTTAAGGGAATACGCGCAATAAGGTGTGTGCCGTTTGTAATGGGTGGCTGGCTTTAAACTATGGAATCGTTATGATAGTCATATTCTGACGCCCGATGGCAATGCACGTTTGTACCACGCAATATTCCTGGGATATTACATGTTATATTGCGACGCCTATATAAAGGACGCTTGCGTTTGCGAAGCATGGAAGTTATTTTCACTGCATTTCCAAGCATAGGAAGTTATTTTCACAGTATTTCCAAGCAGAGCCATGGCTGTGTGGTAGAACACCTGCTTGCCACGCAGACGACCCGGGTGCGAGCCTCACTCGGACCCGAACATTTTTATTATTTATTTTATTTGCATCTTTCTCGATCTTTCGGTCACGGACAAGATGATGATTTTTCGCTCACAACCAACGACGCCGACACCGACGCCGACGCCGGAATTTCTGCGAAACGAGCTCTTTAACGCTCTCGCGTTAAAAAGTTTGAAGGTATTACGTGGCAGCAGAAAGCACAGGACCGGGTTGATAGGCGGAACATGGGAGAGGCCCTCCAGTGGGCGTAGTTACGCTGATGATGATGACCTGGTTTTTTTCACAAGTCATAGGAAGGAGTGGGTGTTCAAAAAAATTTCGAACAAAGGAATATCATGCGAAAGGAAACAACAATGAAATTCCGCGAGAGACATAGAATACCGAAATTAAAAATATTTGCAATAAATGCAGAGCTCATAAGAAGAAATAGCGACAGTGCAGGACGAATAATCACAAAAACAGGAAAAATCTTTCACGCAATGGTCTGCAAAGGCAATGAAAAGGACGGTACGTTTATTTTTATTGATATCGCATATTATCAGAAAAGCAACATACCTCAAGTCAGATTAGTGAGAGCATCTACAAACAATGATATGGTGAGGCTCGGCAGTTCATCTTCAGGCAATGCTCATTTTGAAACAGCGCAAAGGACGAAACACAGAGACAGAGACTGAATAACACTAGCGCTGACTGTGAACTAAGTGCTTTGTTCAAACGGAGAAAGAAGATAGAATAGGACATCCGCGCAACCTATGGACATAACAAAAGGATCACGAGCTTGCAGCATAATTAAGTATGTTTGAAGTAAGTTATTTCGCAATCGAACAATGCAGTGAAAATGAACCCAGGCCAACTAGTCCAACTCTCCTTTTTGCTTCAGGCAATGCGTTTTCTTTATCGATTGTACAGAAAAAAGACGGTATTTGAATGAATTTGTTCGGCACAAATATTTGATCACCCCTAACTATCAGCGCTCGGTCCATTTGTTCTGTGGTCTATATTCTATCTTCTACTGTTAATTATTCCAACAAGCACAATTCGCGATTCCGCTCTAGGTCTAACAAATGGGAAGAACGCGCTGGGCCTTGGATACCCGCTTATAAGGCACAATTACTTATCTGTTTTGACACGCTCACGCGAAATGAAATAAAACATTTTGGCTTCTCTCGATAGTGCCGTATCTGTACTGTTTCGAGGATCGCGTCCTATAGAAGGACATTAACTCACGTGTGACGACGGTAAGAATTAAAAAGAATTGTGATTTGCACTACATACATACTCAGGTTTGTATTCGTTTTACGGCCTCAGATAGGTAGAGTATTCTAATAACGCCCTTTTAATGTCTTGTTTGCTTGCAATTTTATATTACTCGTACATTTAGCCAAGGCTTTCCTGATGTATGCAAGTTTCTTCATGGCGTATTGTTTATTGTCAGCTACATGGTTTTTCTGGCTGAGGTCCGACGTGATCACTAAGCCAAGTATGCATATTCAGTAATGGATTATAAATTATGACCATTATAACTGAATAAAAAGGCAACGGCTTCTTTTTTGCGTGTTCTGATCATCAATACTGTTAATTAGCTTAATGCTGATTTTCCAGTATAGGCCTAGGGCACTTCACCGTTGACTGTACAATTGGCGCCACCCGTGGCGCGGCGCGCTTCTATTCTGTCGTGGCTGCGAGCCGGTGCTTACGGGCGTAACCACAGCTGCTCGAAAGGACAAAGGTAATTCGCGGTCAAAAAGCAGTGGAACTATGCTAATTTTGCGTGTATCCTGTCACAACAGCTAGAGAAACACTGTCGGCAAGCTGCCAAAAATAAATTCCACGAATTTATATGGAAGGGCCACGGGAATAAGAGATGAGAGCGTTGGATGAGGGCGGCGCGACATGCGAAATTGAGTCTTCCAAGAAGCTAAGAAAGCTTTGCGGAGCCAAATAGGCACTGTAATTCGGCGGACTGCGAAAGACGAGAAGATGATTTGCAAAACCTATTTTCTCCAGAATAAAGTCACTTTTGAGAGGGCTAGCGGATTTTGTGTGAACGAGGCTGGGGTCTCTATTGACTACACACAGATCCAGCAGTGCAGTACTTCTTCTGCGTGTGAATGCGAAGCCGACGACGACGGCCAGAGAAGAATGCTCCGAGCGTGAGGAGCGGTCAGCTTTAGGCCCCACGTCAAACAGCTTGCAGCAATTGTTCCAACACTTTGGTGCAGTAGGTTCGGCGGACTACGAAAGCCGAAACGACGATGAGAAATTCGAGTTTGTCGTAAATAAAGCCAGTTTGGCGAGCTCGTTGTGTGTCAGCGAGGCTGTGGGGCCAGTCGAGTGCACACGGATGACGCAGTACAGTGCCTTTTCTGCATTTGAAAGCGAGGCCAACTGCGAAGGCCAAGGAGAAGGGTCTATGTATGACAGTGATAGAGACTCGCTAAGTGAAGATACTTCTAGGAGCAAGCTGACTAGCTCAGAAAGCATCGCAGCTGTCGTTCAATCAGAGGCACTGACTAGCGATGACGGCGATGATAGCTCAGTTCAGCCGTTTCGAGCTTTGAATCTGCAAATAGAGAACAGCGTACTTGAGAGTACGAGTGATGAGGCTCCTAGCATTGTGAGCCGTTCCGAGGGCAAAATAATCCATCGAAAACGTGATAAGGCCAATTCGAAGGAGACGAGTAGCGTCAAGCGCGCTAAAGCGGCTATGAGCGCCATGTCGTGGTCTCTTGAGACGTCAAGCTGAGTGGAATGTCTGAGAGCGCAAAAAGGCCCTTTAACAAAAGTCCGAAGCTCAGGCAGTTGACGAGATCAAGGTTAGGCACGAGGCGCGTCAGAAAAGGAGAGGTTCAATGAAATCCAGATAGTGAAATCGCCGCTCAATCTCATCTGTCTCAGTGCACAATGGATGCAGGAATGCCGCAAAGAGCCGCGTAGTACTGAGTACTAATAAATGTCTCACTGTGCGTGGAAAAAAAGGGTGTTTGCTTGATGAAGAAGGGATCAGTGCACCTAAGATACCATTCAGGGGCCGCCGTCAGGCACGTTGGATGCCATCAGTTAAAGTGCGCGGACACCTGTTCTTGCAGGCGATTTACCTTTTTTTTTTCTTTTGTCGGGATCACACTTCGCAAAAGCCGTGAAATGCACGACCCCCAAGAGTTCATCTGACGATGTGCCTTTGTGGATATACAGCGATAGCCAGTCCAGAAGTTTTGAGATCATTTTTGCTGCGGATGTTTTATGAGGTGTTTATAACTGAGGATACTTTGATGTAGCACTAGACAGTTTGACATTATGAGAACTTATTCAACTTTTTTTCATGGGTATGATTTTCAGATATGAATTTGTTGAAAGTGGTTACTTCTCCACTCAGTGTAGAAGCCGAAACTTTTGAACTATGTGGTGATCATCATTTTGTAAAATAGCTCCCAGCATTGTAGTTGAAAACTGTTCAAACAGAGCTGTGTGCTGTGTTTTTTATTGCTAGTTTTAGTGCGTGAGGATTGGGGTTATATATAGTTCAAGCTTGCTTTATGGGAAGCACGTAAGCTATACATTCAATTTTACTTCAGAGTTGAGTAGGACCGCTTTGTTATGTGATACGCATTTTCCCAGAGTATTTAGTGAGGGATCTAGCTATGCCTGAGCTCATGTTGTTTTTCTTCTTTCTTTTTTTCCCCCTGTTAATCAGTTATAATACACTTACAATTCTTGTGTTTTCTCGAAGTTGTTATAATCATATTTATTTTTTTAGCGCGCACAAAAGACAAGGACAAGAAAGATAGAGACACAAGAGCGCTAACTCTCAACTATTTATTTTTGAAAGGAACTATACATATATGTACCCAAGAACCAGCATAGAGCATGTGCGGCGCAAATCATGTGACACACTCTCAAACGTAAAGAGAATTTAAAAAGACGAATTCCTTATCTGTTAGAGCCACCTAAGCTTGACTAAGGCATTCTTTGGCACACCTATTTATATAAAAAAACTTCCGTAACTTCACGTGTTAGTTTATTTTTATCTGCAAACAAAATATCGGTATCACGAAAAAGCCGCGGTGTCTCTATCTTTCTTGTCCTTGTCTTTTTGTACGCGCTAAAAACTTTAAATAAGGATACATACCAGCTGGCCCAGTTATCAGTCTTACTGCAATTGTTGTTTTAACACCGCAAATCGAGGTCTGATCTTGAACTTGTCGCCATGAATAACGCACTTTGTCTCTTTTTATGGAAAATACAGAAATCTAGTTGTCAGTTGGATTTGTTCAGTGAGGTTGGCAATTCTAAGGGTGTGCAGAGGGCACTTGCAGCGTGACGTTTAGTTTCACAATGGTGGCCCTGTCGAGTTCGTCTCGTCCACAGAAACCTTGAGTCCGTGCGAGTTGCGTGCTCGTGCGCAATGCCAGGAAAGACAGCTGTGCTCCTTAGAATCGCGCCTGCAGACATATGGATGAGCTTGCTGTCCAGAAAAAATTATTTTAAGGCGAAAGCCTTTAATGTCTTATGCTCACGTCCGTACGTGTCCGCCCGTCTATCCGTCCGTCTGTCCGTGTCCGTCCACACGTCCGTGTCCGTCTGTCCATCCGTCCTTACGTCCGTGTCCGTCTGTCCATCCGCCCTTACGTCCGTGTCCGTCTGTCCATCCGTCCGTTCGTCCGTCCGTTCGTCCGTCCGTCCGTCCATCCATCAGACCGTCCGTCCGTGTCCGTCCACCCGTCCGTCCGTGTCCGTCCACCTGTCCGTCCGTGTCCGCCCGTGGGTGTCCGCCCGTCCACCAGTGTTCGTGCGTCCCTCCATCGGTCCGTCCGTCTGTCCGTCCGTCCTTCCCTCCGTCTGAGCCCTGGCACGGAGCCAGGTGGCCGCCGGGGTGCGCAAACGGACGTCGGTCGCGTCGGACTCTAAAGCACTCGCGCTTTCTTTTGCTTGCATAGCGGCGCTGTGCCCATTGTTTCCAATCATGCAAGGAGGGAGACGCGTGCACCGCGTTCCATTCTGACCGACGCCGTCTCAATGGACACAGGCGTTCGCGGAACACACTTTGGAATTTAGGAAGGGTCCGTCAATTTAAGCGCTGGAATGCGGACGGCGTTTGCACGATGCGCAAAGCGCCGAGAAATTACGAACGCATGGGAACGGAGGAAGATTAGCCCCGCGTATCGCGGCGATTCGCGGTAACAAATTAAAAAAGAAAACACGCAATCAGGGTCCTTGGACTCATCATCGAATCTAAGGGTACAGACGGCGAAACCGTCAAGAGGCTAGAACCAAAGTCACCAACGCAGTAAGGCTAATGAAGAGAGTAACAAACAAACACCAGGGCATGAAAGAGGCTAACGTCGTCAGGCGTATCTATTCATTCGCCATAAGTCACATTATATACGTAGCGGCATACCTCAATGGGCATACAGCCGAAAAAGCCAAGATCAACACACTCATACGAAAGGCCTACAAGCAAGCTCTTGGCCTTCCAGATAGCACCAGCACCGAGCGACCACTTCAACTGGGTTTACACAACACTTTAGAGGAGCTCATAGAAGCTCAACAGATTGCCCAGTTGGAGAGACTAGCCAGCACGCGCACATGACGGAGTATCGTCGACAAGTTAGGGATACGTTATCACAGCCAACAAGGATGTAAGGTGTCGGTTCCCAAGGTGATCAGGGAAAAGATCCAGGTCCCCAATCTGCCCAAAAACATGCACCCCGAATTTAATCAGGGCAGAAGAGAAAGCAGGGCTAGAACTCTACTCAAAGCCTACAGTAGAGACAAGGAGGCGTTGTTCGTGGATGCAGCGGAGTACCCGAGTCACAAATCCGACGTTGCGGCAGTAATAAACTCCGATCGCAAGTGCATCAGTGCGTGCTCGATACGCTCTAATAACTCCGGAAATCGCAGAAGAGGTGGCTATCGCGCAGGCCATAATTTCCCCCAACTGTAGGTACGTCATCAGCGACTCGCAGTCGGCCATCAGAAACTACGCGCGAGGAAGAATATCCCCCGAGGCAACTAACATACTTCTCAGGAAGGCCAAGCTCATATCGTCCGAGGAATTCGAAGAAAGATACATTATATGGTTCCCAGCTCACACCCCCTGCGAGTCCCCCGTTCCCAACCTAAACGAGGAAACCCACCGCGTCGCGCGAGGTCTCACTTACCGCGCTCGCGACGGAGCTTCCCACGAGGTAACGGGGAGGAGAGGAGTGGAGGGAGAGGGACAGAATGATTGGGTTTTGCGACATTATACAGTTTTACCAAAAGTCGAGGCGCACATTTCCACCGCCCAGCTCCAAATTAGACAGATCTCAGGAGGTTGACTGGAGGCGACTTCCATCCAGAACATTTCCCAGCCCGGTGCACTTAAATCGCATCTACCCCGAGCTATACCCAGATGACTCATGTAAGCTATGCAGCGTGCAACACGCCACCCTAGAACACATTTTATGGGAATGCGCACGAATACAGGATGCAAATGCGGTCTCCTCGACCAGCTTGGGGCGCGGTGGAAAGCCGCGCTGATCAGCTCAAATCGGCAATATCAAATATGGGCCACCCAGCGAGCACGATAGGCGGCTGGGAGACAGGGTCTCTCCACCGCCCCCTGGCGCGGCCTAGGCCCACGCCTTAATCCGCTGGTTTGAATAAAGTTGTTCACCACCACCACCACCACACATTCCGTTTGTGTGTCATCCCAATGAGAGTGTAAAGGAAAGAAGGCATGGCATAGTCAGTCGCATGACCACAAGCTTTTGCCGAACACACTTTGGAATGTACGAAGTATCCTTCAATTTTTTTACACGTTTATTAACTTCAAGATTCAATTTTTGTAATTTATTAAGTAAACCTTTTGAACTGCAGGTTTATTATTTTTCTACAATTTTAAACGTTACTCTTTCTTCATAGGCCTCTTGCTTTATTTAAAGACTGTCGTTGCTGTCACATGCAATAAAACCTGTCAAAATTAATTGCACTGCAATTTTTTTATGTGTCGGTTCTATATTGATCCTCGCATCTTTCCTGCAGTGGGAACTGGGAACTTTCTCCAAGGTTGTTACGGATGCCAATTTACTGGCTACGACAAAGATTTGCTTTTCTTTTTTGTTCGCAACGACTCAAACAAAACAGTGTGTGGTGGTACCGGCTGACAGAAGCTTATTCTGATGACTTCAGAAATCTCGTGAGCTGTTTTAAACATTTTATCTCCAGCATTTTCTTCCATGCCTGCTGAGCTTTTTTGCATCTTCAGATAATACATATCGAGACTGAGGGTTGGTATCACTTTTGCCCTCAACGTCCTCCTTTGACTACGACTTTAATGAAGCTGAACTTTACCATTGATATATTTTTAGCACTTGCTTTTAGCACTTGCAGTGCAAGTGTATGTAATTGTTATTGCGACCACGGCAGATCGTCGATTTGGTGGAAGTCGTGCCTTTAGTGTTTCGGAAGAGTGGTAAGCTGGGCTAGTTGGTATGGATGCATTGTAATAATTAACAGCGCGAAAAAACGAGACACAAAAGGAGGAGAACTAGACAGGACAAGCGCTGTCTAGTTGTAGTTGTTGTCATGTCTAGTTCTCCTCCTTTTGTGTCTCTTTTTATTACAATGCTTTAGTGTTTCACGTTCTGTACTTGTGTGATAGGAGCTGCAGGTTATAAAGACAACAGCATTTCTGTAAGCCTACTATGCTTTAGAAAAGCAAGGATGGAGAGTTGTTTTTTAGATGTTTTTTATCAAGCTCACCAATATAGGCCTGTCAGTAGTACACAGAGATGTATAATAAAATTTAGAAAGTGCAGCGGTCTGTCTGTATGAGCTATGACTTGGAACAATTTCCATGACCCAAGGTCTGGTGCTGGTTTCTGGGGAATAATCTTGGCTGTTTAAGGGGTCCAGTCCACCCAAGTGCCCGGTAACAAGCTGAATCGTGTACAAGCGAAGCATATGCCAAACAGTGTCCATTGCATTGCCTTAGTTCTTGAAGCATGCATCACAGCACAGAAACGAAAATTGTTTTCACGTTTGCCGTCATTTGTCTGAGTGCTGCAGAGCGTTTAGGATATTTATATGTCACAAGTGTGATGGTATTCCGGCGGCTGCAGTAATCCGCAGGACCTTGTTACTGACCTTAACCGTCGCTACATGTATTTTCAGACATGCCGACATGTCAAGTCCTTATTGAGTCACATGGAAAGGCGCATCTCTGAAGGAAAGAATGTTTCATGCCCCCTTTGAGCCTTGTTCACAAATATTTGCAAACAAGTCCATATTTCCATTCCATATTTCACGATGTCACAGGCATGCTTTTCAAGCAGGCGTAAGCAAGTCGAACTTAAAGGGAATCTCTGCTGGAAAACACATTGAAGCACAAACTAATCTAAAATGGAGACTAATAGTGCTGGCTTGGAGACATGCGCACCTGAGGAACAAAGGAATGAGGACTGCCTCTCAGAGGTTTGGGGAAGCAAATGAGAGGTGGCTGAAAGTGTCAGCACCAAGAATCACAACGTACTTATATTTCAGATGCTTTTGGACGTTTCTATCTGCGTCTCATTTCAGACACTTTGTGCCTTCAAGAACAGTTAAAGTCATTTCCGAGGCAATTTGTGACCTCCATAGAAACAATCTTGACCACGTGGTTAATGCATTAAAAAAGAAGACGAGATATGTGGGCTTGAATGATGATTTCATTGAGCTCGCTGTCAAAAAGTAGGGGTTGAAATTGATGTTATTGTAGACCTGCACAGAAATGATTGAGCTTTTCGCAGTACTTACTCGCAGTACTTACTCGCAGTACTTAATGCTTTGACGTTGATGCTCCTTGGCTCTCTCCTGTTCGGAGGTGTGGTATCGTACGACCTTACGCTGATGGTAGAATACTTCGTCACCCAGCAGCGATGGTTATCTGTAGAAAAACTGAATAAAAGCGATTTTTCATTCAAGTTAAAAAGAGTAGATGGGAACGTCCAGCCAGCTGAGGTTTCTAAAACATTTAAAAATCTGAGTGGACATGCAATCCAGAACATGCAATCTGAGTGGACATTGATCCAGCTTTCTTCTTGACAACGTCTGTAAAAAATTACCCTTGTGGGAGTTAGTATTGATGCTCACTGAACTTCTGCAGTTGGCGTGCGCGCCGGCAGCTGATGCGCCCATGATAATTAGATTGAAAGATTTGATAGAAGATTGATAGAATACCCTGCAACTCATCTGAAACTAAAGCATCATTACATGTTTCACTACCACTGTGGTTACTCAGTTTGGACCGCTTATTAGGTTATGGACTATGTCGTGTTTCCGTGACGGGCGACACCACGTTGAACACCAACGGGAAAAAGACGCCTTGTTCTTTATTCGCTCTGTAAGATATATACATGTGCCTGTATAGCGCGCATGCGTAGAGCATCGCCCCGGTAGGGGTGGCATGACAAGAAGTAAACAAGGTAGCACAATTATGATTACGTCACATCTTCCGTTTCAAGACAGAACAACCTTCACCAACAATGCAAACAATGAACGCACTAACAATGACGGAAACAATAGACGCATTACTTTCACAAATACAAAAAAAAGAAACAAATAGCATTGCTTTCACAAATACTGAACAGTCATAACAGCCAAAACACAGTCAAATAAAGCATACTGAATTACATCATCAGCCAGGAACCCGCGGCAACCCAACATTACTCCCGCTCCCCCTCGGCACTCACATTGGAGGGCTTGTCGTGTATTAGGTTGTTAATATTAAATTCTGTCACTGAAAAGTGGTCTCAGTGGCATAAACCTTGCCGGTTGAAGAGGTCGCCACCGGATCTGCTGGCTTGGGTCCTGAACCCAACCGCCTTGAGACCCACTCGAACAGCTCGCTACACACCTCTTCTCTCGGGTGTTCCAAAAGCCAGCCACCTTGTCTTCCTCTTCCTCCTCTCCACCTTGCCCCGTCCACAGCATTTCGTTTGTGTGTTCTTCTTCTTTTTCTTTACTCAAATGCACTTCACGTGGTTTCGGTTTCGACGTCTCACCGACAGAAGGGTACACACCACTCAAAGTCGAACAGTTAGACTCCAAGTCCTATACTCATCACATCTAGTCACTAGCTTCTGGATTTTCTACGCTTGGGGGATAGTCGTACGACTGGTCCTAGGAGTGTGGAACTCTTCTTGGCGCCTGTTTTACTAGCGATTTCCTGTTGCGTTTGATCTGAGCGCCGCTCTCCAAATCGATGACATACGAACGCGGCCGTTTACAGTCCTTGACCACCTACAGTCCTTGACCCAGACCGCGTCTCCAGGCGCCAATGGGAGAACGTGGCGGGCAGCGTGGCGGCGATCATATTTTTGTGTATGCTTGTCCCGGACAACCCCATCCTTCTTCCTCACCTCTTTCAGGTTGGGCGCCTTTGGTATCAGCCTGCTTGGATGGAGAGGCAGAGCAGTAAGAAGCCGCCGCCCCATGAACAGTTTTGGTGGTGTTTTGCCTAGGGGTGCCGACATGTCCCTGTAGGCTAACAGAGCCAAATAGGGATCACGAGACATTAGAAATAGCCATTTCATCGTTCTCACCATTTGTTCAACCTACCCGTTTGCCTGCGGGTACATGGGCCACAAGTCACAATTTTGAATCAACATGCCTTCGCGAACGTCTTAAGGTATGTTGCCACCCTAGAAAATGATGTTTTTTTGGTCAAAAGCGAAGTTTGCGTTTTCATAATTTATGAATTTACACATTCAGAATTGTGCGGCAGCAAAAATGAAGTCTCTATCTGGTTCTGTTCGAGAGTTATGCCGGTTTTTGAACTACCGGTAGGCCTCCCTGAAAACCAAAACTGACACTTTGTGAAAACGAAACCTACATTTTAATCCCTGAAACAAACTTATGTGTGTGATCAAATAGGCAGGATGCATTTAGAAACTTAACAAGATTTAGCAATCGTAAATGCGATATCTTTACATTCAAATTGCGCAAATTGCCACATGGGGGCAGACAAAGTGATATCGTCTTTACACTGCACCGGCGTGTTTACTACCATTGTGAAAGATATTTCTGTCGGCATTTCATTGTCCTAGATTGTTCTCTTACAAAGTATGACTAGATATGCCTACGTTCAGGGTGAAACAATGGCCGAAATGCAAAGTGTGAAAGGTTGGTGGACCCGGTGTTCCTATAGACGAGTGAAAGCTTTGGGCAGAGGACGATACAAGCGCAGGGAAGGTTTTTACAAAGACATCCTGAACAAAGTGAACACTGGGTATGCAGACCTCTGTTCAGGTGATATATAAATATGTCTGCGAAAAAACTCAGAACGCTCATGAATGCTTCAGCGGGATGCACTGGCAGTGTGTCCATAAATATGTATATGTAGGCCCGCGCACTGTTTTCTTTTGGACTATAAAACTGTATGTCACTTCAACAATGACAATAGTGGCACATTGCATATCTTGAGGTAGGCTGGTGTCAATGCTGGCCACTACGCCACAGAAGCTTGCCTCATCAGAGACCGAACTCGCTTGAAGAACGCCAGCCGCCAGCCGATGGCTAACGAAAAAGAAGCCCGAAAATACTACAAGCTGCTACGCAGTCTCTCCATGAGCTCGTGGCATCTAAGGATGGTCCCAGCTGTGAGCCTGGTGGTTTGTAGTGTCCAAAAACCTTCCCATAATGTCTATAACTCGTTTTGCAAACTTCTTTCTTGTTTTTCTCAAAGATTCAGTTGTTTTAGTTGTTTCAGTTGATTTTCAGTTGTTTTTTCTTACAGAAAAAAGTCATAACTTCTGAATAAAAGAATATTTTTCGATGAAACTTCTCATGCTTCTATCCGAGGCACTATTCTGTGCAATAAAATAAAATAATTGAAAACCATGAATAACTTTTGATGTTATGAGGTGCGACTGAAATGCAACCACCTGAAATTACACTCTTTTAGGTTTTTCTGCTACGCTATATTTAATATTGACGACAACGCCAAGATACTAGTTCATTGCACAGTCTGCATGTACAACTACATTGCTGCCAAGCCATTTTCGTTGTGTATCACAGGATCGGTACTTATGACTCTTCGCGTGATGGGCATATTTTGGGTAATTTTAGTAATTAAATTGTGATTAATTTCACTTTTCTGCCTAACATGGCTGAAGCGTATTTTTAAACAGCCCTTCTTAAAGCAGAAACAAAGCAATCAATTTAGGATCAAAATCTAAAAAAGATTTTCAAACGTGGCATAACCTAAATTTCTCGATGCGAAATTGAGCACCGTTATCTGTCACACCCACTTCCGGTATACCATGCCTAGCGAAGACATCTTTGATGTAACTGACAACGCTGTCGCTGGTAAGAGATGTCAGCAAACACAACTCTAGAAATCGTGATAGATAGCCCACCACGAGCAAGTAGTTACAGGCATTGAGATGGAAGATATCTGTGGCGACCCTTTGCCATAGTCCATTAGGTGTCTGTGTTAGGATCATTGGTTCACTCGGCTGGTCTCGAAACTGCAAACAGACGCGGCAGTTGACCACCAAAGAAGCAAAGTGAGACCTTAAGCCCGGTCAACAAACAGATTCCCGTGATCTCACCCTACATCTCACGATACCCTGATGGCCTTCGTGAAGCAGACCCAACCTTCTATTCTGGAGCGAGTGTGGCATAACGAGGCGAGTGTCATGCTTGAGCACCCCTTTACCCACGCTCAATATTGCACAATCCTGCCAATATGGCCTAATTAAGCTTGACGGCAAAGGTGGGCCCCGCCATCCTTCACGAAGGTAACGGCACAACGTACGGGAGGTCTCGTCCATCGCATGCTCCTAGGCTACAAGTTGAAAGTGATCCGAATCACCCAACCCTGACGATACACCAGAAACCAACCAGTTGATTTCAACAACGGAAAAGAAGTCGTTGTTTTTGTACTCTCGCGTTGGAGCTATAGAAAGGGAATTCTTCATCTCTGTTCTTTTTCCCTTCATCGTGTGGTGGCGCTTCACGATGATCTCGTCTACTGGGTCGTAGTCATCGTACTCGACAAAGGCAAAACAGCACTTGCCAAAGTATCCTTCTCGGTGACCAAGTTGACAGACAGGATGTTGCCGAAGTTAAAAATAGTCCCGTAAGATGGACTTGTCAACGTCGTCTTTTAGATCAACTACGAAGACCTTGACGGTGGCCTGTGCCTAGGGTCGGCCACCTTCCTAGAGTGGAACGGCCCGCTTTGGTTCCACCTCACGGCCATCAACCTAGTGAGCTCGTGCCGGTCGTGCGTCGTCGAGCATGTGCGCGCGACGGAAGGGATAAAGCCGAAGCCATGGCTCTTTTTCGTGCTCGGGTCTCGCATGACGACGCAGCCCACGACTTCGCCCCAGTGCTCTAAATGGCCTTTCAGGCTCTCCTCTGTGGTCATTTAGTCGAGGCCTCCAATTAACAGCTTCCTGAACTGCTCAGGCTCACTCTCGTTATCTTGGGCACCCATCTCCGCTTCCCGGTTTTGAACTACCGAGAGTTACAAGACAACGCTGCCGATCAGCGCCGGCGCCCGGTCAGAATGCCACGACTACCGGTCCCCGGTGAATATATCAGACTACTTGGTAGCATTGCAAAAAACCAAGACCGTTACGGTATTTCTGAATGCAGTGCAGTATGCTCTTTTTGACTGTTCTTCCGATAATTTGAACGTCCGGAGTACATTGCGAGTCTGTCGCCCCATCGTATACAGCAGCGTACGTACCTGGACCTCCTGAGTTCGCACGTTAAAACCGGAAACAAATCTATAATCACCGAATTCTTCAACCCTGCCGGCCACTCTGACACCTTTGTAAAAGATTAAGCTAGTTGGTGGTTGTACTGGAAAGAGTTGGCAGGAAACCGCATTTTCTTCCCGCGACATGGCTCCAAGCTCTTGTTCCGTTATCCTGTCCTGGCAGACGACGCCAACGATGGAGGCCGGCGTCTCGTGTCTGCTTACATCGTCCGTGGTTCCGACCAACTTCCGGAGACCACTTCTGACATCATGTTGTGCTTCCGTGACGAACAACACCGAGGTGAACACGAACGAGAATGAACGCCCCTTTCTTTATTCGCTCTGTAATATATGTACACGCGCCTGTACAGAGCGCATGCCCAGGGCACCGCCCCGGTAGGGGTGGCATGACAAGAAGTAAACCAAATAGCACAAGAACAATTATTTCACAAACTATGCGTTGCGAGAGCAAGCACAGCTGTTTTCGCAAGTGCATAATAAGTGCCCAGAACATCAATAACATCACATTAACACTTGCTGAAAAACACCAGCTTCTTCAGGCATTCAGCGGAGTACTTACCGCTTTGAAAAAGACTTAGTGGTTGACTCCACATTTCTTTTGTGCCCTTGTTGCTTCAATATAGAAGTTCAGGAAACGATCAAGGCTTCTGGACTACTAGTAAACAATTTGATTGTACAAACGAAGTTGAATACTCGGCATCAAGTACAGCAAACACATGGTCGTGATATTGGGTCGTGCACGAAGCATGATGGTGTTTGGTTGGCTCATTTTCATTCTATTGCTAGACAAAAGGTCAAGTTTGGGTACGAAGCACCTTAAGGTCTTGGCTTCGGCGTCTCATGTCGTCAGGGTGTATCATGTAGTGACGGTCCATTATAAACGGGTATGCGCCACGAAAATTGGGTAAATCTCACTACTCGCCACCCGTCCACTAAAGATGAAGAAGGCAACAGTTAGCCCATCAAATAGACGACGACGTTAGTAGAGCTGAAACAACCTGCCCCTATATGCCGTAGGGAACTGAAACAACGCATGTAGAGAAGAAGAAGAATAAGGAAAAGAAAACGAGAAGAAATATCTACGGAGTGAATGATGATGAGTAGGCGAAGCTCCGGAGGTTCATCGGTAAACCGTGAATCTTCCGTGAAATTCGCCCAGTACATCATCAAAGACGTGACAAACACTCTGTGTATATACAGGTTGTCCCGCATAACTTGAGCCAAGACTTTTAAAATGAAAGGCACTTCAGAGGCGAATTGAACCGAGCGCATACTACTCGCACTCGCCTATAGATACACAGGCTATTTTTTATTTCCCCCAAAACTAATTAATTAATTATTTTTAATTCCCTAACTTTTTAATTAAAGGCTTAAAACCCAAAATATGAACACTGAGCTGCAGAGCACTTTCAGAAACCACCGACTGAAGCGTGTCCTGTACGATACGTCTCGCGCTGTTATTTTTTCCGCGTTGTAAAGGAAGCCCGCGAAATTTGAAAAGAAGCCACGTGACGGGCCGCGACCGCACTGCTATAGTGCTGCTTTCAAGCGTGCAACCGGTGAACGAAGTCGCCTGCGGCTGCCACGGGGAAACGACAGGGTGCTTTGAAGGTGGCCGATGTATGGGAGTCCGTCTTTCATTCAATGACGGTGCAAATGCACGCTGTGGGCCGAGCGCTACCGCGGCGATAACGCGCTCGCGACTGCAAGAGAAAAAAGAAAAAAGAAAGAAAAAACAGTGGTTTGATTCTGATACATGAAGATAGGGCAAAACGCGACAGAACGATGAAAGGTCTCGACGGCGGCCGCAATTTCGCAGTTGGAACAAAAAAGAGACCCCACAATGCGTCTGCGTCGTGCGAACCAGGGGTGCTATCGCGGAACGATTTTATTCCTTTGTATATTCTTTTCGCCGCCATTAGCCGTCTGTGATTGGTCGAAGCGTGTGTCCATCAAGCAGCCGTAAAAAAGCCTGACGTCAAAATGACGTTACCACACAACGGGAGCCGGCGTCGCGCGTTCCCGCCCACTGCTGACGTAAGCTTCGACGTCACGCGGGAAAGAATTGGAATAGAAAAAGGAATCGTTCCGCGATAGCACCCCAGTCCTCACGAGTTGTCTTTGTTCAGGTGCTCCTCAGACACCCGTGACCCTTCGTGTTCTGGACAGCAACGTTACATTGTTTTAATCTGTGTAAGCAGCTGACATGCCGTACTCGAATGAGCAACGAGCGGATATGGTTCTGGCCGTAGGTGCATCACGCGGACACAGAAGCGGGCAGTTAAGCTGTTTCAACGCTGGCATCCAGGTACGCTGCCAAGCTCAATGACCATTGTGCGTACATACGAAACGCTGAAAGAGAATAGGACATTTACCACGAAACGGCACAAATCTGCAGTTTTGGGCGAGGAAGGGGAGAGCGATATCATGTCCACGTTTTCTGCAGACCCCCGCGTGTCCGTAGTGTGGGTGCTGAAGCTGGCGTCTCGAAATCTTCGGTGTGGAGAATACTACAGAAGAGACAACTTCATCCCTACCACGGGCAGCTGCACCAAGCATTGGAGCCTGGCGACTTCCAGAATAGCACAGACTTTGCGAACTGGATCCTAATAAAGACAGAAGAGGACCCAGGCTTCGTTAACAAGGCACTTTGGACCGACGAAGCTAACTTCTCGAGCAATGCTCAAGTGAACATCCACAACGCTCACTATTGGAGTGACAAAAATTCTCACTGGTTCACTGACTTCGCGCAAGCACACAGGGACAAGAAGAGACTTACAAGGACAGGCGCGATACAAGTACAATACAACGTACCTGCCTATATACTCAGGTACGTTGTATTTAGATAAAGATTTTTATTACTATTACTATTTCGCGAATACAAGGACAATCGCGCCTGTCCTTGTAAGTCTCTTCTTGTCCCTGTGTGCTTACGCGAAGTCAGTGAACGATGAATTTGTTCCAACTAGGCCGAATTGCACTTTTGATTCTCACTGGGTTTGGCAGGCGCGTCCCCAATATCAGTGGTCTTTCAATGTGTGGTGCGGCATTTACGGCGGTACTATAACCGGACGAACCTGTCTTCTTCGACAGCACACTAACAGGCGAACGATATGTGAACGATATCTCGAATGGACCACTTCAAGATTTTTTGCGAGAAATTCCACCGGCTAGGATTAAGGATGTCTGGTATCAGCATGATGGAGCTCCTGCGCACGGCACGGCAGCAGCAAAGCGTGCAATTGGCTGGATGAAGTTTTCCCGCAGCAGTGGATAGGGCGGCAGGGCCCATTGCTTAACCAGCAAGGTCTCCAGATTTAAACTCCCTAGATTTTTTTCCTTTGGGGGGTACGTCAAGAGTCAGGTATACCAGGCACTAACCACAACATCAGGCAATCTAAAAGAAAAAAATAAGGCAAGTTTGCAACTCCATTCCCGAAACCATGATCAAGAACGTCACGGAAAATCTGATAAAGAGATGCCAGAGTTGTATTGCAGCAGATGGCGACCTGTTTGAACATGTTTTGTAATCGCGGCGTAATTTTACGAGCACCGATCACTGAAAAAAAAAGTCTGCTCATGCCATTCGCCTACCTACCGCCACCCGCGACTAGCTTCACGTCGTCGCCTCCTTTTACGCATCTCAAGTTCAAAAGAGAAAATAAAGCTATTTTCTTGTTTTTTTTATCAGTATTGGACGCTTATCTCGGCAGCGCTCAGCCAAGAGCACAGTGGCCAAGAGCCTGTATTTGCACCGTCATTCGAGTAAAGCCGAATGCCCGGATGTCGGCCACCTTCAAAGCACCCTCTCGCTTCCCGTGGCTGCCGCAGGCGACCTCGTTCACTGGTTGCTCGCTTGAAAGCAGCACTATAGCAGTGCGTTCGCGGCCCGTCACGTGGGTTCTTTTCAAATTTCGCGGGCTTTCTTTACAACGCGGAAAAAATGACAGCGCGAGACGTATCGTACAGGAAACGATTCAGTCGGTGGTTTCTGAAAGTGCTCTACAGCTCAGTGTTCATATTTTGGGTTTTCATCCATTAATTAAAAAGTCCGGTAAATTAAAGCTAATTAACTAATTAGTTTAAGGGGAAATAAAAATTAGTCTGAGTATCTATAGGTTAGTGCGAGTAGTATACGTTTGGTTCAATTCGCCTCTGAAGTGTCTTTCATTTTAAAAGTCTTGGCTCAAGTTATGTGGGACAACCTGTGTACAAGAAATTTATATTTTATTCGTGAGCCGTGATTTTCTGTTCTGTTTTCGTTTCTTCGTTGGTCGTGGTTACCGTTTACATGAGCTGTGGCTTCCGTTCCCTCTTCATTATAATGGCTTTATGGTCGGTGAAATGGAGCGAGTGTGGTTCCTGGATGGGTCGTAGTCGAAAGTTTGCAAAGACGAAATCGATGCAGGTTCCTCGGATGGTGGTTGGTTCCATGTGGTCAAACGATATGCATGTGAGACCATATCGCGATGCCATGCGTTGTATGGCATCACGATCGTCATCGTCATCAGAGTAATCAGCGTCATCGTTATGACGCATAGTGGGTACATTCCATGTGCTGTGCCGTGATGGCAGCGTCATCGTCATCGCACAGGGGTGGCTACGACAACGACGCAGGACGCCGTACTAGCCTATGCCCTAAGGAGCTTCGCCCCTAAAAGAGTCACCTTATGGTCAACTGCGTTTCGACGCAGTTTCCTGAAGACATTAGTGAAGCGGAAACACCCGTCTCTACATGCCCGGTTTAAGGCTTTGCACCACTAGTGCCTCATCAAATAAATGTCTCTCAACACACTGCATGCTTTGTTCCTACCCAGGTTTAATGTTAGTGGAGCTGAAACATCCTTTCTAGCATGAATTGCCCTTCCCAGTTTTTTTTTTTTGTTCGTGTCACTTGTCTGTTTCGGAACCTATTATGACAATATATTTGTTGCCGGGTCTAGAATCTGGGACACTGAAGTGGAGTTTCGTTCGGGACCTTCAAGAGTACTATCCGCTTGAGAACATGATATTGGCCATCCAAAAGTCGCAGTCATTGCACTGAATCACGCAGTTTTATAAAATTGGTGATTTTTTTTTTTCAGCTCAGAGGACTTCATTTCAATTGTACAGTTGTTCCCGGAACTCAGAGCAGGGAACGACAACATTGATTGGACACTGCAGGAGTTTGGTGTAAAATGTGCAGAAAACTTCATATATGAACTTGGAATCAGACTTCCACTTTTTAGCCCCTGTTCAAAGGCACATCCCTCTTGAGAAGTTCAATACCATCAGCGCTGCTCCTGTCCCATCAGGGCCGGGTGGCACTGTTGCTAATGTGACTTCAGGCGCAAACTCACAGCTAGAGGAATAGGATGGATGGATGGATGAATGAACTTTATGGGTCCTTCGGAACGCCCTTTAGCACGCTGCGGGCCGCTCCCACGTCGGAACAGAAAGACCAAGTCTCTCCGCTGCGTCGCGGGCCCGTTGGACTGCCCATAACTCTTGTTCGAGTCCGGAACTGGTAATAGCAGCCTCCCATTTGGACGGCGCGCTGTGGTAGAGGAATAGGCTGAGAACTTTTTTCTTCCGCGGGAAATCTTTTCAGCAAACTTACTTCAAGCATGCAATGCACAAGAAAGGGCTATAAAAGTCGGTGTGAACCAGATATTGAGAATGCTAAGTTTTCTTATCCTGGTTAGGCATGCAGCGCCTCGCAGACGGAACACCAGCAGAATTGCAACAAAAACTGTGTCAATATATTCTTCAAGATTTCAGGATTTGTTGGAGGGTACAGCTCTTCCCACTTGAGCTGAGACATTTATGTGGACGCTCAAAAACAGCACCTACAAAAAAGAGACCTATTGCACATGTGCTGCCGACTTAAATTGCTCAACAAGACTCATTCCAGCCACGTCCACGGTCTATAACTGTTCACGCAGCGAAAAATTTTACACAGGACAAGATGAGAGATGAAGACGAGCGCTGACTTTTGACGACGTTTATTTCGGAGAGCATACACACATATACTCTTTATATGCGAAAAAAAGAAGCAAAATCAATCATGAAGCATCTAAATGCCATGCCCAAAAATTTTAGATTCTCAGGAAAGATAATTCGTCTTGGTAAAACCCGCAGGAGGGAGTGCTGACGCAGTTCCGCTCTAATATTCTAATTAGTTCCTCTCTTCCTTCGTAATTTCTCTTGTTAATTTATATCTGTTTTTTTTCAATGATTATTTTATTGTCTCGCACGTTTCTTATTTCAGTTTTACAGTATTCGATTTACGCCCACAAACACTATCAGAAATGCTCAGCGCAAACCGCGCCTTAGTGTTCGAGAAGCTTCACGATTATAGTAGATCGTTTTCTGAGGATTACGCGCATAACGCGAATATTACAGCGTGTTCTGGAACTTACGTGGCCGCCAGCGATAACGCTGGAATGTTCAATAACACACGTATAAATCCGGACGCGTGTCACCGCTTGTGAGTTTTTCGACGGTCGGCGGTCTGTTTGCCGCTAGCAGTACCAGTGTGTATTGCTGTATTCTGACTTTAGGTTTCACGGCCACAAATTCGGCCAAATAAAGCATTTCTTCTTTACACGCCGATTGTTGCCTTCGTCGACGTCACGACCACGTGACAGTATCATGCAAAAGTGGCATGCAGCCACGTGTATTGCAGTGCAAAGCCATTAACCCATCGAGATCATTCATGACGTTACAAACACGTTCCCGGAGGCTGTGATAAATACAGCCGTCAGTTTGTTCTTTCTATTGCTTGCCACCCAAAGGCGTATCTGATAAATTGCATTTGCTGTACACATGACGAACGGTTGCCATTGGAACAACCTCGTTTAGCGTTCGAAACATTTCCCAAGTAAGACGGCTTTTCCCGGACAAACCGAAAAAAAATGCACTGGCCCGCTCTGCAACCTTTTTCAAGTCTGCAACTGTTTCAAGTTTCGACGCGAGAACGCGAGGCCGTGAACAAACAAGTCGACGAAATGCTACGCGACGACATCATTCAGCCGTCCAAAAGTCCGTGGGCGTCACCCGTGGTGTTAGCGAAGAAGAAGGACGGAACCCTTCGTTTCTGCGTCGATTATCGCCGCCTGAACAAGGTTACTAAGAAAGCCGTGTACCCTCTCACATGAATAGAAGACGCCCTGGATCGACTCCACAGCGCGAAGTACTTTTGGTCGATGGACCTCAAGAATGGCTATTGGCAAATCGAGGTCGACGAGAGAGACCGAGAGAAGACTGCCTTTATCACACCAGACGGCCTCTTCGAGTTCAAGGTCATGGCAGACATGCCTCGTGTACTTGGACGACGTCATTGTATTTGCCTCAAACTTCGACGAACACCTACGGCGCCTTGAAGCTGTACTTCAAGCAGTCAAGACCTCCGGACTATCCCTGAAGCCAGAAAAGTGCCGCTTCGCGTACTAGGAGCTCTTGTTCTTGGGCCACGTCATCAGAAAATCTGGAGTACGCCCCAACCCTGCGGAAAACAGCGGCTATGGCCGCCTTCCCACCACCAAGTGACAAAAATGCCGTGCGACGATTTCTCGGCTTGAGCGCCTATTACAGACGCTTCGTCAAGCAATTTTCACGGATCGCCAGGCCGCTAACTCACCTCACGAAAGCCGACGTGAAATTTAGGTGGAAAACTGCGCAAGTCGAAGCATTTCAAAAAAAATTACACCATCTCCCGCTAAAGGGAACCATGTGTAGATGTGAAGCAGCGGGCGCTAACGCTTACACTGGCCGTGGCGTTGACGCTGGCGCTATCGCAGCGTTGCGCAGGAGAGAAAACTGAGGAGGCGCAAAGCACGCAGTGATGGAGCGGTGTTTCCTACTGGAACATGCCAATCGCTGCTAATGGGCAATGAGAGACAGAAGATTCCGACTGTACACAGAGACCCGCAGTGCGCTTTTAGTTAACGCGCACGCTGCGAATTTTTATTGTTCAACAACGCACAGGAGAAATCTCCCACCGGCACCACCTTGGAGGTCAAGATCCATTGCCATATATACGCGATGGACAGTGAACGGTTGTGCAGCGCGAGCAGTCGGTTTTTTCAACCAAGAAACTCGCTAGCAGACGCTGCCTGCGTCGGCGTCACGAGGCGAGAGAGGGGGGGAGCGTAGGAGAGGAGAGAGAGAGAGGGGGGGGGACGCGCATGCGCAGTGGGGTGTGGACGCTGTAGGGCAGGGATGCCTACAGGAGAGAGGGGGGAGCGTAGGAGAGGTGAGAGAGGGGGGACGCGCATGCGCAGTGGGAGCCCAGGCAGGGATTCCTAGAGGAGAGAGGGGGGAGCATAGGAGGGGAGAGAGGAGGGGGAGGCGCATGCGCAGTGAGGGTGTGGTTGCCGCGGGGAGGGATGCCTAGAGGAGAGAGAGGGGGAGGAGAGGTTTTTTTTATTTTTATTTTTTTAAAGGGTTTGCGCATGCGCAGTAAGGGAGGCCACGCCGCACACCACCACCGGATTAAGCTTCGCCATAAGATGCTTCACATCTAAAATTTAAACGCCACCGATACTTGCGCAATTCGACGAATACGCCGAAACAGCTTGTGCAGAGGTCTGACGGACTGGCGAGCGTCATCAGTTATGTTAGCCGGTCGCTATCCAAGGCGGAAGTCAACTATTCAACGACAGAAAAGGAGTGTCTTGCCATCATCTGGGCTACATCCAAGTTCCGTCCCTACCTATACGGCAGGTCTTTCAAAATTGTGAGCGACGACCACGCCTTGTGTTGGCTAGCAAACGTGAAGGGTCCTTCAGGACGCCTCGCAGAGTGGAGCCTAAGACTTCAAGAGTTCGACATTACCGTCGTTTACAACTCTGGACGAAAACACTCCGATGCTGACTGCCTGTCTCGTGCCGCAGTCGACCCACTGCCGCAGGATGACCAGGATGATGAATACTTCTTTGGAACCATAAGTGCCGACGACCTCGCCGAACGACAGTGAGCCGACCCAGAACTGAGGGGGCCTAGTGGACTACGTTGAAAGCAGGACCGCCGTTGTTTCTAAAGTATTCAGGCGAGGATTGGCGTCATTTTTTCTTGAAAAACGGCGTCCTCGTCAAGAAGAACTTGTCTTCGGCCCGGGCCAACTACCTTATCGTTGTACCATCGGCACTGCGACCAGAAATTTTGCAGGCCCTGCACGACGACCCGACGGCTGGCCACCTCAGTTTTTCCAGTACGCTCGCGAGGGTACAAGAAAAGTACCACTGGCCACGCCTTTCCGCCGACGTCGCTCGTTACGTGAAGACATGCCGGGACTGTCAGCGACGCAAGACACCACCGACAAGGCCAGCGGGACTTCTCCAACCCATCGAACCACCTCGCCACCCTATCCATCAAATCGGTATGGACTTACTGGGTCCGTTCCGGACGTCTACTGTACGAAACAAGTGGATCGTCGTAGCTACCGACTACCTCACCCGCTACGCCGAAACAAGGGCCCTGCCTAAAGGCAGCGCCGCGCAGGCAGCCAAGTTCTTCGTTGAGGACATCGTCTTGCGTCATGGCGCCCCAGAGGTTCTGATCACCGACAGAGTTACGGCCTTTACTGTGGAGCTAACTCAGGCGTTCTTGAGATACAGCCAGACAAGCCACCGCCGGACCATCGCCTACCACCCACAGACCAATGGCCTTACCGAGCGTCTCAACAAGACCATCGCCGACATGCTGGCCATGTAGGTCGACGTCGAGGACAAGACGTGGAATGCCATCCTTCCGTATGTGACCTTCGCGTACAACGTGGCCGTACAAGAAACGACGCAGATGACGCCATAGAAGTTGGTCTACGGACGGGGCCCGACAACGACGCTCGACGCGATGTTACCAAACGTCACCGACGAAGAAAACATCGACGTCACTGCCTACCTACAGCGCGCCGAAAAAGCCCGACAACTCGCCCGTCTGCGTATCCTGTGCCAGCAAAAGACCGACAGCCGTCCCTACAACCTTCGACGACGCTTCGTGGAATACCAGCCTGGCGATCCCGTGTGGGTCTGGACACCCATACGCCGACGTGGACTTTGTGAAAAACTTCTTTGGTGGTACTTCGGGTCATACAAGGTGCTTCGACGTGTCGGCGCACCGGAGTACGAGGTCGTCCCGGACAGCATTACGAACTCACAGCAGCGCCACTCACGGCCAGAAGTCGTCCATGTCGTGCGCCTCAAGCCGTTTTACGCGCGTTAGTGGACTTCAGGACTGTGCTTTCTGATTTATTGTGGTACTTTCTTGCTTGTGCTTATTGATTATTGTACTTTCTTGCTTTATGGTTGTTATTTATTTTTGTATGCGTTCTCCGCCCCCCCCCCCCCCCCCACCCTCCCAGTGTTCAGTTTAAAGCATCGGGACGATGCTCATTGAGAGGGGGGGAATTGTCACGCGGTTTCTTATTTCACTTTTACTGTATTCGGTTTACGCCCACAAAGACTATCAGCAATGCTCAGCGCAAACCGCGCCTTCAGTGTTCGAGAAGCTTCACGATTATAGTGGATCATTTTGTTGAGATTACGCGCATAACGCGAATATTACAGCGTGTTCTGGAACTTACGTGGCCGCCAGCGATAGCGCTGGAATGTTCGATAACACACATATAAATGCCGACGCGTGTCACCGCTTGTCATTTTTTCGACGGTCCACGCTCTGTTCGCCGCTAAGAGTGCAAGTGTGTATTGCTGTATTCTGGCTTTAGGTTTCACGGCCACAAGTCCCGCCAAATAAAGAGTTTCTTCTTTACACGCCGATTGTTGCCTTCGTCGACGTCACGACCACGTGACAGTATCATGCAAAATTGGCATGCAGCCACGCGTATTGCAGTACAAGGCCATTAACCCATCGCGATCATTCATGACGTTACAAACATGTTCCCGGTGGCGGTGATAAATACAGCCGCCAGTTTGTTCTTTCTACTGCTTGCCACCCAAAGGCGTATCTGATAAATTGCATTTGCTGTACACATGACGAGCGGTTGCCATTTGAACAACCTCGTTTAGCGTTCGAAAGAATCTTTAGCGTTCGAAACATTTCACAAGTAAGACGGCTTTTCCCGGACAAACCGAAAAAAAAATACTCTGGCCCGCTCTGCAACCTTTTTTCAAGTTGTGCGAAACTCCATGGAGACACGGAACTAGAGCAACATTCTGAGGCCTTACTGACTCAACTTGTGCAAGGCTTTGTTCCGAGAATTGAAGCTTCTTGGCCAATGTTTCCGCGACATGTATCTTAGAGGGGGAAGCCGGCGTACGAAAGTCGCTCTTCTTGCTCATTAAATATAACAGCCACTAGATGTTGGTGCGAATTTTGTAAACGACTGCGGAAGTACAAATTTACAATACCTCTTTTTACGAGTTTTCATTGAGCAGAGTGATATGGAAGCAGAGGTTCGTTGCCCATGAGCTGCTACGTCCAACAGGTATGGTCTTGGTGAAAAGTGAAACATATGTCTAAAAATTTGAGATTGTTAGTTGGCAACTCGTGAGTCAGTTTAAAACGTTCTTTAATAAAACTGAGGGTCTCAAGAGCACATGACTTGGGATCGCCGTCAAGAAAAATTAGAAATCGTCAACAAATCTGCAAATGCGCATGATTTTCTTTTCACATAGGGCACCGGGAACGGTTCTGTCGATCTCGGCTAAAAACAAGTCACATGAAGTCGGAGCGATGCATGACCCGATGCGTATTCCTGTTTGAATGTGGGACTTCCCGTCCCACTGGATAAAAGTAGCACTAAAATAAACGGTTAAAATTCTACAAGACATTTACACGGCACAGCAGCACTGTTCTGAAACGCTCTACAACCAAACTTGTCAATTGACTCTTCAGCACAAGAAAGAACGATGACGCAATAGAGTCTAATAATAATAATAACTAATAATAATACACTAATGATAGAGTAATAATAGATGACGCAACTAATAACAACTCGCCCAACCGTCCATTCTTCTCCTTAATATTAAGTAAGAATAGAGGTATTTTACATCAATGAAAAATGCGTACATGCGTTGATTAGAACGGTGTTGGATAAAATCAAGAAGTTCAACGATTTTTTTTACGAGAAATGGGTCATGTACTTCTGAAAGGCCAAGGGTCCTTTGCAAAAACAACGCAACAAACTTTTGCCACGTGCCATTTTCCGAAACGATAGCACAAAATGGTTTTTCAGACTTTTGTGGCTTCACACTGAAGAATGCCTCAAGAACACATATCTTTCGTGATATGTGTTCGCCATAACCTGTTTCATTTCTTACAGTCGCACATATTAAGGCGAAAGCCTTTAATGTTTCATGCTCACGTCCGTCCGTCCGTGTCCGTCCTTCCGTCCGTCCGTCAATTCATGTCCGTCCATCCCTGTCCGTCCGTCGGTCCGTCCATCCTTCCGTCAGTGTCCGTTCGTCCATCCGTCAGTCAGTCCATTCGTCCGTCCGTGTCTGTCCATCCGTGTCTGTTCGTCCATCCATCCGCCCGACCGTGCCCGTCCGTCCGTGTCCGCCAATGCATCCGTCCGTCCGTGTCCATCCGTCTGTCCGTGCCGTCCGTTCGTCCGAGCCCTGGCACGGAGCCAGGTGGCCGCCGGGGTGCGCAAACGGACGCCGGTCGCGTCGGACTCTACAGCGCTCGCGCTTTGCTTGAGTAGCGTCGCTGCGCCCAGCGTTTGGAATCATTCTAACCGACGCCGTCTCAATGGACACAGGCGTTCGCGGGACACACTTTGGTATTTACAAAAGGTCCGTCAATGCTGGAACGCGGATGGCGTTTGCCTGCTGCTCAAAGTGCGAGAAAATACGAACACATGCGAACGGAGGAAGATTAGTGTCGCGTCTCGCTGCCATTCGCGGTAAAATATTAAAAAAGAAAACACGCACACATTCGGTTTGTGTGTTATCCCACTGAGTGCAAAAGAAAAAAAAACACATGGCATAGTCAGTCGAATGGCCACACACTTTCGCCGTACACTTTTGAAATGTACAAAGTGTCCTTCCATTTTATTTTCTAGTAAAATTGCTGCTCAGCTGTTCTAAATTGCTGCAGTGGTGCCTTTACACAAGGTGGGGTGAAACTTTTTAAAAATTGTGGTTGCTAGTGACTTTAACCATTTAGGATCCACGGAAAAGTCGGCAGTTTCGAGAGGTGCTGTAAATATTCTTAATACTGTTTTTGCACTATCTTGCTAGAGCTATACAAATGCTTTTTTAGGGACAAAAGCTAAAATTTCCCAAAAAACAAAATTCGAAGTGCTTGAATACGGAAGTAACAATCATAAAATTTCAGAACATAGAAAATACAATAGATTTCCTTCTTCGAACAAAAACCAATTGACAGACTTATCCACAGCTTTACTGATTTCTTACACATGTACTCACCATTCGAAGAAACGTTCACTAAATTGAATAACAAATTTACTTGGCATTCTGCAAGAAACAGTATCCACCTAGATTTTTCTTCTGTAAGTAGCACAGCTTGTAGTTTTCGTTTATCAGCTTTCGCGGCTCATGAGTGGATGTTTTCTTGAGGGGGTGGTGTAGGAGTGCCAGCTTGCTAGATAGCGAAAAATAGCCCGGTGGAACTTCCACAGGGCAGCAACCGATGGAGGAGTGGTTGCTGTACGATGAACTAACGAAGACCCTCCGCCGACGACGCCACCGCGAGGAAAAGTGGAGAACCCGACGCGAAGCAGACAGAGCCCTGCCCACAACACCTCGCGGACCGAGGAAGACCTGACGACGCAACCAGGAAGCAGCGCAACATATGGACGCAGCCGTGATCCCACGCCCCGACCTAACCTTAACGCAAGGCGACGGACTAGCGACC